>CM046371.1:17150130-17380130 GCA_025413025.1 Ficus hispida | reverse complement strand
ACATCAAATTCCTAGTTGTTAAAGAAAGAGTTCAGAGTGGTCAGGTGTCTATAGAGCATATTAATACAAACTCCATGATTGTGGATCCGCTTACCAAAGGGCTTCCACCCAAGGTCTTTCATGAGCACATTGCTGATATGGGTGTTATATCATTTGATGATATACTAATCTAGTGGGAGTTTGTGTTTAGATGCTAATTTCATTTCATTTGGCTACTTTATGTTTATGGATATTTTCTGCAGAAATAAAGAATTCAGTTTATGTTCACTCTGATTTGTTTTAACTTGATCTCATTAAAGTATAAAGTTGGACCAGTTAGAAATAGACATGTTTCACATTGCATGTAATTTTCATGCTATACATCCGTACTTGATTTATGTCATTTGGTTATATCGATATACGTGACCATTGATGGATTTAATTACGTTGAATGTAATGAAAATAACTTTGATCCTATATTGATATAATTAATGGATGAGATTGTTCAGAAATGCCTTTGTTCATGATAGCAAAAGTTTTGAGCTCATAAAATTATGCACATTTTATGTAAGGAAACATATGTGGTCCAAGTAGGAGATTGTTGAAAAATAATTGAACATGTGGGCCTACATATGTAATTAAATGTGTATTATAGGCTATCTTAAAGTTAAGCCCATTTAAAGTGGTCTAAGTAAGGTTAATTTTTGTTATTGGGCTTTGGGCATTAATTATAGTATGGGTTAATTATGTGTAGATGCCTATTTCATATTTCTATTTTTGTGACGGGTCAAAATAGAAATATGAAAAGAGAATAACTACTGCAGTTATTTTAAAAGGTTATGGTCCCCAATTCATACAATACATTATTATTCTTATTCTCTCTAACATCCCATCATCAGGAAGAATACAGAGATTCTTCTCTAAGGAAAATCGTAGTGAGTTGGAAGATCCGTAACCCATAATCATCTCTTTCTCATGGATCAAGGTATGCTTCCGCTTTCATTCTCTTGATGATTTGACATGGTGGATCTTGGATGAATTGGATTTTCTCCATGAAAGATTTAGGTTTCTTATTCTAACAGGTTTGTTTTCTATTTACATCCCTCCACAAGATGAACTGCAGAACAGTTACATGTGCTCTGACAAACATCGTTGTGTTAGAGGTCGCTAAACGGCTCGTAAAAGGAGTTGTCAAGTCATCTGTGTAAAAAGGATACAGGCTCGGAGATGTTGTTTTGTTTGGTAACAGGAAGCGAATGAAGATTAAAGAACATGAAGAGATTTATGATGCTTTCCTTGATCACCGTGTTGAAGTTCTTTACCAGTGTTATTCACCATATTCCGGATGGAATCATAATTTACTTGCAATGATTTCTGTGCTTGAGGATCCCGAAACGCCTTATCGCTTATACTTGATAGAAAGAAAAGCGACAATAACAAAAAAGAAAGGGGTACTAGTGGTATAGTATCTGAAGACAAGACGAGCAAGAAAGCAGTGAACCAGGTTATTGCCCAAACCTTAAAAGAAAACCATAAGAATAAGAAGAAAGGAAAGAGTAAGCAAAAAGAAAAGCAATCAAAGCATAGAGAAGAGGGTGTGGATGACGAGGAGACTGATATTCCTTTGACTTTCGAGGAGTTTGTGAAGAAGAACTTCAATTGCTTTGGAGAACGTCTGTATTTTTGTATCGAGAATCTGTATGTACACTTGCCAAGCTCTCTTATTTCAGTAGAGGCAGTCGCCAACATGTTTGCAGCTTATCATTCTCTCAAATCTTTACAGAATATCCTGCTCAACATTTCGAAGGAAGTATTACCAAATGTCCATAACGAAGATTATGGGCAGAGATAGTATGTTCAATGTCGAAAGAATTAAAAACCTCTGCATCCTAAAATCTCTTCCTTCGACATTTCCAGCTCCTTTTTCGATTGAGGACTATTCTAAGGACATAAGGGCGATGATAAGAGGTTTCTGCTTAAACAATGCGTGTAAGGTTTCTGTACTGTATCAAGTTCTGCAAAACTAGGAGCGGTGAAGCCTTTTGAATTGTTGGTTATAGATGAAGCTGCTCAGCTTAAAGAATGTGAATCAGCCATTCCTCTACAACTTCATGGTATTCGTCACGCTATACTCATCGGAGATGAGCGGCAACTGCCTGCAATGGTGAAAAGCAAGGTTTTTGAGTTTTATTATAATCGTCCTTTTTCTTTATTTTCACGACATGATGAATCATGAGTAGCTTTTACTTAGTTAGCCTCTTAAATTCTAATTAATGAGGACAGATATAAGAAAAAGCTGATTTTGGAAGAAGTTTATTTGAGAGGTTGGCGTTACTTGGTCACAAGAAACACCTTCTTAATGTTCAACATAGGATGCATCCTTCAATAAGCGTATTTTACGAACCTGGAGTTCTATGGTAGTCAGATTTTGGATGGTCAGAATGTTAGATCTGAAAACTATGGTGGGCGTTTCCTTCACAGAGAAATGTATGGCTCTTACTCCTTCATAAATGTACCACATGGAAAGGAAGAGTTGAATAACAAGCATAGTAGAAAGAACATGGTTGAGGTTGCTGTGGTCTCTGATTTAGTTGCAAGGCTTTACAAAGGTACATACGATACATTATAGCCGAAGTGATTCAGATCGTAGATGAGGATAAACATCATTTGAAATTTTAAGCTTTCAGGATTTCTAGGGTTTTACCATTCTATAATTAGGATAATTATATTATTAGTGTCACCTTATTTGGGATTTTTAAGTTAGATTTGCTTTTGAATTAGATATGCTCTAGGTTTTGGTTCCTATAAGTAGGGCACTTTTTGTTAAGTTTGTTTAGAGTTTGATTAACAAAATCTGATCATTGAGAGTTTTTACTCCAGATTTTTATGGATTGCAATTCTCCTATTCCTATAATCAACGAGTTTGTTTGAATCACTATTTTCGTGGCATTTGTAAATGAGTCAACATGTCGGTAGATGTCCTATTACTCTGTAGACGCCCCCTATTGCATGGTATTATGAGTGAATCAACAGATTTTAGGAAGGTTGTATTATTTTTCTGTGTCTTTCTCGTATGCTTCCCCTGCTGCATGAAAAACTAGTTGAAGTCCTGAAGATGGCCTTGTCTAAAAATCTTGAGTGCAAAATTTTCTGAAGATGACTCGCTGCATGCACAGGTCCCACGATGGGTATGCATTTGTTCCAACACTTTTTTCTTTTGTATATTCAACTCCTTTTTCAAATTCGTTAATTGAGTTGGTAGAAACGTAGCTATTCCATAATTTGTTAATGAAAAGATCACTTATCTTGCCAAAATTCGGCAGGAGTTTGGTTGTTCCAATGAAATGGTCGGTGGACTCAAGTTCTCATGAAGCAGATCCTATGCAGTTCTTGTCAAAGCCACTCGCTTCGCTAAGTTTAGGGGATGTGCCGGAGACATCATCAAAAACTAAGAGGTGAATGCACTAGATTCAAACTCTCAGGAAAAAGTTTGGATTATTTGAAATGACCATTAAAATCTTTCAAGATTTGAGGAGACACAAGACATGCCATTCTAGATGGTAAAATAGTAAAAAATTAAAAAAACAAATGACTCACAAAAATGTTGGATTGTTTATTCAATTCTATCATTTTCATAGTTTTGCATCCTTCAATATTTGCTGATTTTTTTTTATGCATATCAGAATCAGCAGTAACTCAAAGCACCAAATGAGCTGGTCCAATGTGACTAATCGGACATGGCGAGTTTCGGGAAAACGTCATTAATCAGGTAAGACTGCAATTCTTGTACTACTTTGCTCTAGGTTTTGCAATTCTTGAACCTTTCCAAACATTCCATTAAGCAATTGTAATGCTCTAGGTTCATAGGTACCATTGACATATTTGCCGATTGTGTTTGTAAGACTTTACATATTCTGTCGTCGCTTTTACAACTAGGATCATACACTTCACCTTTGTCAACGTTTCTTCTAGCATAGTAAAAACTTTTCATTTTGTGAGTAGCAGCCTTGCCCCCCGGCCCCCCCGCCACCCCCCCTCTCTCTTTTATTTTTTTTTTTTAACGTTTTTGAATTTGTGGTTCCTTTTTCTTTCTTCTGCAGGGGAATTGGATTGGCCTAAATTGATATTTTCAGAATGGGTTATAGTTGGAAGCGGTTGTATGTTAATTAAAGTAATTATGAAACTAAGTGCTACATATCATAATTTTTTTTTTTTTTGAGATTTACCGTTATACCTCCTTCATAAGGAAGGACCATCTGACATGTAAATCGTATGTTTAAGGAAAATGGTCCCGATGAATGAAAATCTTGGATTTTATTCTGATTTCAATTATCTTTGGAAGAACGGTTGCGCTATCCATCCTAGAATTCACCAATAATGAATAGGATACTAGAATTTCTTTCCAAAAAAAAAAATTCAAAAAAAAAAAAAAGAAAGGACTACAGAATACGTGCATAGAAGGAATGAATTTAATAAACATTAAAATTTAAATGCCAAATTATGTTTGATGTTCGTTTCTTGTCGTTAATGTTCCACACATATCCTTTTGGTTCTTTGAAATTTCATTTCCCGGTCTCTATCCTAGCTTTTCAGTGACAGCTTAACTCTGCAAGTTCTAACTCGTCTCATCCCTTACTACACGAGGTTTGCGATTTCAAATTATGTGGTCAAAACTAAATTAGCATGAAGCTTCTTTTCGTAAGGTACTTACTCCGATTACTATTCCACTCTCTTTAGAAGGAGCAATCACCTTCATTTTCTCTCCTTGGCATTTTCTGGTGCAAAAAACCTTGCCTGCAATCACCACAGGTTATCAATAAACCACATATGAACATGCGTATACTACACATTAACATAAAAATATAAATGTCCTTAATTCTGTGTATGCTCCAATGATAGTTCAACATAGCCAAGGTGCTCAAAGTCGAACTAATATAAAGGACGAGCATAAGAATAATTTACTCACTTGAATGAACATCCTCTCCGCGTCTCCAATGTTACCGTTTTCTTTCAAAATTATTCCCTGGCCGACAATCAGAGATGTAAAACTTCAGTCCATATAGTCTTAAATATGACTCATCTAAAAGTCCTCTTCCAAACCTGTAGGCCGCAAATATAACTTGTAACGAGCAGGAAATTAAAAGCAAAGCAGCAAATAAATTAAGAACAAGATATACGACTAAATGCATACAAATAGATAATTGTGAAGTTATTTGTAATATCCAATATGCATCTTTTCTTGATGAGACTGACCTTGTTGGAAGACAAGAATAGTTACTACTTTCTTTTGATCGCAGAATACTACATGCATCTTTATATATATAAATATACGTAATTATATATGCACTCCTTTTATTTTTTAGGAATCAATAATATTTCGCCTTGTGATAAATACTGTCCGCCTCTTATTCTTTGTCCTCGAAGATTCTCGTGTTTCTCTCCATCGAAATTCCCCACAACAATGCTAACACCATACAACTCTACAAAACCTTTGTCATCCCGTTGGAACCGAATCCCGCTATTTTTTTTTTTTCCATCATCAATGTTCAGCAATGAGCTGAGAAAACCCGTGCAAAACCTGCTTCAGCTATCACCTTCTGACGCAGCTTCCTGGACACTTGGCAATGCAAAAACAAGTAGTAAATTGTCTCCATATCTGTTCTACACATATCACACCAAGCTGGTGAAACAGTCAGCTAAGCGTTTTTCCTTTGAATTCTATCACAAGTACTAATTTTCCCATGAAAAACTAATCAAGTGCAGACCTTTGTCCGATATGGAACACATGATTTCCAAATAAAACTGAAGGGCTTAAAATGTGATTTGTCCCCTTCATCAATAATACACGTGAAGAAAGAATTACGGGAAAAGACCGAGGGACACATACCCAAGACCTGGAATCCAGAATGCATTGTCTTAGCATGAAAGATTGAAGGACAGGAAGTAAAGAATTTAAGTCCTCTACCTCTCTATCATTCAAATTCCTCCTAAAACCAAAATCCCAATTAAGACCTATGACCAGCGATAGTGAACAGATCTGGTTTCAGGATGCTGATTGCTTATCAGACACTCTAAACGGACAAGGGAAGGAAGATTGTTCCCCATACCAAGCACGTTTCCAAAAATGAACTCTGTACCCACAATATATTTAGTGTTTTGAAGAAAGAAATTCAAACCCACCCTGAGTTATAAAATTCCACGGACTTCTATAAGAACAGCCAGTTACAAAATTTTAATCCTAACCATTGTGACTGTGTTTCCCCAGTGCTGCTGTCAGTTTTTGCGTCTGAATTTTCTTTACAGAGGCGTTCCCGGGGGCAAGTAGGAACTGGACAGCCTAAAAGAGAAGTAAAAGAACAAAATGCACTTCAATTCGAAGACTGTAGAGACATAGTAGGGTAGTTTCAGTCTTAAACATTCAATATAGGAGTCTGTGCCCCTGTGTTTTTGACAATTAATCCTTTGGATTTAAAAATTGTGTTGCAAACACCCCGAATTGATAACAACGTTTCTTTTTTTTTTTTTTTTTTTTTTTTTTTTTTTTTATTTAAATTTTTTTAAACATAAATTGACATGTGACTTATACATGAATCATAATTAAATGACGTGAGTGATAATTTTATCTATTTTAACCCAAATTTTTTAGGTTAGGGTCTACAATCAAGCGTAATTTCCAGCTAACTTAGTTTAAAACAAATTTGAGTTAAAGTTGATTTAAAAAACAAAGAACCCTCATGTTCAATGATCCATGTGCAAGTCACATGTCAACTTCCATAAAAACAAAATAATATAAAAATTCCTTTAGGAATCCATGAAGACAAATCACATACAACGCTCTATACTATCATCAAAATTTTTTTTTTTGTTTTTTTGAAGAAGAAACTATAAAAATTAGTTTTCAGTAAACATAACGAAGAACTGCAAGTTTCCAACGTGGCTCCTAGTGTGATAATAACAAACCTCGTCTGGTTTTTTAGCTGCAAGTAATGCATTTGTATTAAAGGTTAATGAGATATTTAGACACCTGTTGCATGACAAAAAAAGGTTAATGAGCGACATTATCGAATTCAAGTTAGTAGCGTGCTCATATATATTCAGCACTTATCATACTATGAGTCTAGGAATCTTGTGACAAAAGTCATTATTCCATGTTCCGTTACCCCTTTTCACTATATTTCATAGGACAATCAGATTAATATATTTCCTACTAATGTTGCTTTTATAGATAGACCAAAAAGTTCAATACAATATAAAATATTAATCGTAAAAAGATCAAATGGGTCCTTTATTGTGGTTTTTTCCAGTTTCTTTACGACAAAACTGGTACTCATTGTTCACTGGCATAATAGATATTAAATGCTGACAAAAAGGTATGTGCAAATAGCTAGGCAAAGCAGAAATGGAAATGCTCTTCAAGAATAGATAAAGACATACTTCGGTAGAAGTCTTGTACGCATCAGCACTTCCCTCGTAATCCTTTAGTTTATAACTTAACCTCGCCAAGGAAACGGAAAACATCAGGATCACTTGGCTTCTCCTGTGTAACACAGAGATGAGTTCAAGTGTGTGTTTTGTTTGAGTAGCTTCTAGTAAATATAATTTATGATATCGAGAAACGCAAGCACACCTTGGTCAAGTCCTGAAGCAGAGAGGCAGCCTGAGTATATTCTCCTAACTCTGCCAAGGTTACAGCAGCACCCTGCAAATATGAAACATTCATTTTGCCTGAATGCTCCAGGATGATAAATCAGAACAACATATTTAAGGATATTTCAGTACTCGTTTCACTATCCCTGTCATTCTCCCTCAGATGAGGTGCGGCTTTTTTGCTTGTTTTCTATTTGTTTCCCTATTTCTTTTTTCCTATATAATTTTAAAAGACAGGCAGAGGTTTTTCCAGCTCTCTTTATTTATTTTCGTTCTACAAAGACATTTTTGTCTTTTGAAAAAACCAAAAAAAAAAAAAAAAAAAAAAAACGAAAACCTAGTTCCTCAATCAATTTCAGTCATTCTTTTGTTATTGTCCAAGGCTCCAACAGACGGATATATTAGAATTTAGGATCAGCCCCCAGTGGCAATCATAATGTCTGATCAAAACACTGAACAACAATATATATTTTTCACTACTACAAAATTGGGATTCCACGACTGTCCTTCAACGACCTTTTTTTAAAAAACCGTCGTCGAAAAAACTCAAAAACACGGAGCGGAAAAGTATTTCCGAAAACCGTCGTGGAAGCGCAAGCTTGCACGACAGTTTAAAATAACCGTCATGGAAGCTATTGCTTCCACGACGGTTAAACGAAACCGTCGTAGAAGCACCGGATTCCACGACGGTTCAATTAAAACCGTCGTGGAATCCGGCCGCTTCCACGACGGTTTGATAAACCGTCGTGGAAGTTGACCGACTTCCACGACGGTTTTGTCTAACCATCGTGGAAGCGGCCGGATTCCACGACGGTTTTAATTGAACCGTCGTGGAAGCGGCCCAATGCTTCCACGACTGTTTTAGCCATCCGTCGTGGAAACAAGTTTTCCACGACGGTTTTGTCTTGACCGTCGTTGAATTTTCTGTTTTCCACGACCGTTTTCTTAGAAACCGTCGTGGAAGCTTACTTTTTTGAACCCAAACGCCCAGAGTTGTTTGCTTTCAGTTTTTCACTTCACATATCCCAAAATAGTTTTCGAGATTGCAGTTTCGTTTTCAGTACGCCAATATATCGCTCTCTCTCTGTAAGTAATCAATAACGAACATTTTAATTCTGCTTGTTGTATGTGTTTAATGTATATATGTTGTGGGATCAATGTAGAGTAATTGTGTAATGGGTGTTAAATTAAGTCATCATCGGTACATGTTAATTTTGCCCCATATTTAGACTTAATTATATTATGGCTTTACATGGTGTTTTTTATTTTAATTAGTTTTTTGAAGAATTCCTTCGATTCTTAATTGTTGATCTATTAATGAGCCGGTGTTAATTAATGAATATGATATACAGTACTTAATTCACTTTTAAATAAGTATTGTAATTTTTTTTATTTAGGAGTTGCAAACATCATGGATAGGAAGTGGATGTGGTTTGATAGATTGTCTAAAGCATACGAAGCTGGTGTTGAAGAATTTTTGTCGTTTGCCAAAGCTCACATACAAGATGATAAGATTCCGTGTCCGTGTCAAATATGTGGTAATCATAGATCTCATTCCATTGATGATGTTAGAGGGCATTTGCGTGCTTATGGGATTATTTGTTCTTACCAAACATGGTATCTACATGGTGAAGATTTTTTCGATATCAAATATACATCTACGAGTAGTAAAGGTAAAGAGCCTATTGTTGAGGAAGACGTTCCCGATGATATGGTCAATATGATAAATGATTTGGAAGAAAACTTTCTGAACCGGCCGGACTTATTTGAGGCAATGATTAATGATGCCGAAACACCTTTGTATACCGGGTGTACAAAATTTATGAAATTAGGGGCATTGGTTAAATTATGGAATCTGAAAGCGTTGGGAGGGTGGACGAATTCTAGTTTCACGGCTCTTTTAGAATTTCTAAAAGATGTTCTACCGGATGATAACAAAGTGCGACCTAGTATGTACGAGGCGAAGAAGATGTTGAGTACTTTGGGAATGGAATATGAAAAGATACATGCTTGTCCAAATGATTGTGTTCTTTATCGGAAAGAATTTGAAGATTTAGATGAATGTCCGGTTTGCAACGAGTCAAGATGGAAGAAGGGCAAGATGCCATCGCCTGGTAGGAAAGGAGTGCCGGTTAAGGTGTTATGGTATATTCCACCGGGTCCACGTTTACGTCGTTTATTCCGTAATGCCGAGCATGCTAAGAAATTGACATGGCACCATGATAACCGTATTGACGATGGCAAACTTAGGCATCCGGCCGGCGCACCACAATGGAAGACTTTTGATGACAATCATCCAGATTTTAGTGCGTAGCCAAGGAATTTACGTCTCGGTTTGTCGACAGACGGAATGAACCCACATAGCAACATGAGTAGTCGGCATAGTACCTGGCCAGTCATACTAGTCAATTACAATCTCCCTCCAGAATTGTGTATGAAGCGGAAGTTCTTGATGTTGACATTACTAATCTCAGGCCCTCAACAACTGGGGAATGACATTGATGTGTACTTGGCACCATTAATCGATGACCTAAAAACCTTGTGGGAAGATGGTTTACAAGTTAGAGATTCTCACCGTCAAGACACGTTCAATGTTCGTGCAATGTTGATTTGGTCAATTAATGACTTTCCTGCACTTGGCAATCTATCTGGTTATTCTGTGAAGAGTTCTATAGGTTGTCTAATATGTCTGAAGGACACATCTTCCATCCGGTTGAAGCATGGTAAGAAAACCGTTTTCCTTGGTCACAGGAGATTCTTGCCAAGAGGACATCGCTACCGCAAACAAAAGAAGGCTTTTGATGGTAATACCGAAGAAAGACCCCCTCCTCGGATTTTGTCTGACGAAGATGTATTCGAGATGGTTAAATATGTGAAAGTAGTATTAGGAAAGAGAAAACGTAAGGCTCCAGGGGTCGATGGACCTTGGAAGAAGAAGTCAATCTTCTATGAACTTCCATATTGGAAGTCACTATATGTTCGTCATTGCTTAGATGTTATGCATATTGAGAAAAACATTTGTGAATCTATCGTGGGCACGTTGCTTGACATTCCAAACAAAAGTAAAGATGGTGAAAAGGCACGGTTAGATCTTGAAGAGATGAAGATTAGACCAAATTTGCTCCCCGACAAAAGATCGACTGGCACATATTTACCTCCGGCAAAACACACGTTATCTAGACAAGAAAAGAGAAAGCTTTGTGAATGGCTTGCATCCGTAAAAGTGCCAAGTGGATACTCTTCCAACTTCAAACGGTTGGTGTCGATGAAGGATTTGAGGCTAATTAGAATGAAAACACATGATTGTCATATCTTGATGCAACAGTTATTACCTCTTGCATTGCGGGGAGTTTTAACGAAAGATGTGAGATATGCAATTACGAAGTTATGCTCATTTTTCAATGTAATCTGCTCAAAGGTCATCGATCCACTTATGCTAGATTCGCTACAATCAGAATTGGTGCTGACTTTGTGCTTGCTTGAGAAGTATTTCCCACCATCCTTTTTTGATATAATGATCCACCTAACTGTCTACTTGGTTCGAGAAGTTAAGCTATGCGGACCGGTCCATTTGAGGTGGATGTATCCTTTCGAAAGGTACATGAAGGTTTTGAAGGGTTATGTAAAGAACCGAAATAGGCCGGAGGGATGTATAGTGGAAAACTACATAGCCGAGGAATCAGTTGAATTTTGCTCTGAGTATTTGTCCAACGCAGACCCAATAGGGTTGCCAAAGAGCAGGCTATTTACGTCGAAAGGACTATCCGTCGGCGTTCATTCACCAGTTAATCAAGACGAATGGGAAAAAGCTTGTCTTTATATTTTGCACAATGCTAAGGAGGTGGAGCCTTTTATTGAGGTTCATATAACGGAAGTACGAGATGCAAGTTCAAGAAAAACAAGGTCTGAGAAGTGGATTCAAGATGAGCACAACCGGACATTTCGGGAGTGGATAAGAAAATATTTGCATATGCAGGCTGGCCATTCAAAAGACTTAATTAAGCTTGCGAGAGGACCGTCATCGATAGTCACAAAATATACATCATATTTTGTCAATGGCTACACCTTCTACACTCGTGGAAGAGATGAGAAGCATCCCGTCCAAAATAGTGGTGTCAGCCTTCGTGCCGAGTCTTTGCATATTTCATCAGCAAAAGATAAGAACCCGATTTACGGTTCCATGAACTACTTTGGGTTCATTGAAGATATTTGGGAACTTGATTATTGCGGCTTACGGATAGCACTCTTTAAATGCAAGTGGGCGAACAATAATTTTGTTAAAATTGATAGGGACGACGTGACAGTGGTGGACTTTAGGCGGTTGGGATACAAAAATGATCATTTCATTATGGCTTCGCAAGCGGTACAAGTCTTTTTCACAACGGACCCCGACAATTTAGAGTTATCTTTAGTTGTGCCAATGAAGCCAAAAATGATCGGGGATGGTCAAGAAGACGTTGAAGATTGCAGCGACATTCCATCATTCACAAACGGATTGCCACCAATTGAGGAGCTTGATGATTTTGACGATGATGCCTCACACTTGCTTCGTTTAGATATAGAGTAGACACGTGTTGAGAAGACCCAAAAAAAAGAAAAAAAAAGGACATTAATGTTTTGTAATTTCCCGACGTATATATTTGATAAGTTGTTCAGTATGTTAATGTATATATATCTCTTTTTTGTACGCGGCATTGTTAAACGAAATAAGAACATATTATATATATATGTTGATGTGCAGGTTTATGCATGGTTTACAGGTGTCGCTGCCCATGGACTAATTACTAATGGTCATCAATTATTTTTTTTTATATTTTAATAAATTTAATTATAGATTCCACGACGGTTTTCGTAAGAAACCGTCGTGGTATCTAATATACCACGACGGTTTCTCAAGAAAACCGTCGTGGTAATTTTTTAAAAATTTTCAAAATTTTTTTTTGGAAAATTCGATATTTTTAAAAAAATTTGAAAAAAAAGATACCACGACGATTTTCTTGAGAAACCATCGTGGTATCTTAGAAACCACGACGGTTTCTTAAGAAAACCGTCGTGGTAACTTAGATACCACGACGGTTTCTCAAGAAAACCGTCGTGGTAATTTTTAAAAAAAAATTGAAAAAATAGATACCACGACGGTTTATCAAAACCGTCGTGGTATCTTAGAAACCACGACGGTTTCTCATGAAAACCGTCGTGGTATCTCTTTTTTTCAAATTTTTTTAAAAATATCAATTTTTTTAGAAAAAAAAATTTCAATAAAAAAGAAAATTTAGGTACCACGACTGTTTATTTCAAGAAACCGTCGTTGTTTTGACAAAATTTGAAAATTTTTTAAATTTCAAAATTTCGCGGAAACCGTTCGCGCGTATATTATTACGATTCTATTTGCCACAAATACTTGTATTAAATTAAACTGTGAACTTCCATTTTGCTCCATTTCTCTCTCTTTTCCCCAATTTTCTCTAGCTTTGGCTTCCTTCTCCATTAATTCTCTCTCCCTCCAAGTTCGCCCCCTCCCTCGCTGCCGCCGCCCACGCCCCCGCCTCCCCGCGCCCTCGCCGGCCCACGGCCTCGCCCCCCCGCACTCGCCCTCGGCCCCCCCGCCCACGGACTCCCCCCCTGCCCTCGCACTCGCCCTCGCCCACCCGCGCGCTCGGCCCCCCGCCCACGGACTCCCCCCAGCCCTCGCCTGCCCGTCCACGCCCTCGCCCCCCCGCGCCCTCGCCGGCCCATGGCCTCGCGCCCCCGCACTGGCCCTCGCCGGCCCACGGCCTCGCCCCCCCTCACTCGCCCTCGGCCCTCCCGCCCACGGACTCCCCCCCTCCCTCGCACTCGCCCTCGCCCTCGCCACCCCCCCGCAGTCGGCCCCCCGCCCACGGACTCCCCCCCAGCCCTCGCCCACCCCCCAAGCCCTTGCCCCCCGCGCCCTCGCCGGGGACGCCCTCGCCCACCCGCACTCGCCCTCGCCCGCCCGCCCACGGCCTCGCACGCCCTCGCCTCCCCGCGCCCTCGCCGGCCCACGGCCTCGCCCCCCCTTGCCCTCGCCTCGGACGCCCATGTCGGCCCACGCCCATACCAACACTTGACCTCTTGGTAAGTCGACATCTCTTTTAACCGAAGGAAAATTTGTGGATGTGTATTTGCTTGATTATAGTAATAATTTATGTACATAGTACATGTTCGATAAAACAGCGACATTTAATAGAATTAGATAAATATGAGATTAAATTGCTTGGGTTATGTGCGGATTTGTCAATAATCGAGACAAATTATTCATCGTAGGTTAACGCAATGCATATAAGATAGTTGACACAATGTCTTGGTTTGTAGAAATAGTTTTATTTTGGATGTAATTTGTTTGGTTGAGATACGGATTTGACATTTAGCCGAGGGAAAAAACGGGATTTTGTGACATAGATATGTTAGCATATTTTAGGTTTCGATAAAATCCTTTTATAAGTGGGTTGTCAATTATTTCCGTAATTAAGTTAAGGATTTGGTTACCTAAACTGATTTAGGCCGAATTATTGTATGCTTTCGTTTGATACTTATGCGTTTTGGTGGCATGATTTGATTATGGTTTGATGACAAATAAAGTGTGTTTTTTACTAGGTATCGGTGGGGAGTTGCGTAAGATTGATTTAAAATGTCACAAGATCACGAAGAGGAATGCTCAACACAAACGCATGTGCGAAAACCACGACGAACCATCTCACCTAAATTCAATCCTGATGAAGATGGTAAACGAAGAGCAACTCTTATGAGAAGAGTACACCATGTTAGGACAAGGGGAGAACGTATTGCAGTTTCGTTTGACGAAAAAGGGCAACCATTAGGAAAGGAAGGAGATGAATTACAGAGTTGGATCGGCGTGCTAGCTTGAGAGCACATACCAATTTGGATAGCTGACTTTAGAAGTGCCGATTTGGCCCCAAGGAAAGAAAGAGTGTGGGTGAAAATCGTAACTTCTTTCACCGTGGAGCTATCGTTTAAAAAACAAGCATTAAAGTGTTGTGCAGAGTCAGCGAAAAATTTTAGATATGATCTTTACCAAACTTTTGTCAGAGATCATATTGATGAAGAAACCATATGGCAACGACCGCCAAAAGTAGCTCACAATTACCCCACCATAAGCGAGGAAAATTGGGAACAATTCATTGCATATCGACGGACCCCGGAATTCAAAAGACTATCGGAACAAGGAAGTGAGATAAGAAAGAAGAGTAAATACGGATCAACCGGTGGCTGAGACAGATATAGGAAACGTGACCAAGCTCATGTATGTTCCGTAGTTGGAAATTCATGGTTTAAATGGTTGAACTTCGAATTTATTCCATTTTCTTTACTAACGATAATTATCCAACTGCAGTTCGAGAAGACGGGAAAATGGGCAGAGCGGCATACTAGGTGGCTGGACATGCGCATCAATAAAGATAGAGAGTTCAAGAATGAAGCATTTAAATCTATTGCCGGAACAATAGTAAGATTTCGAATGTTGGGATACAATATATTTATCCCGTACACTCATTTATAATTAAGAGTTAATAAAATATAATTTAATTGTTACAGGATGACTTCTGTGAACAAGAGACACAAGGGAGTTTCGAATCTGTGGGTACAAATGACATTTTGACGAATGCATTAGGCAATGCCGAGCACTCGGGGAGGATTCGAGGTCAATCTAAGTTTGTCAAGCAGGCGCAATACTTCAATTCTGTGCAAACTCCAAGGGAGAATCCTGACGTATCGATGATGAAAGAGAAGATCGCCGCATTGGAAAGAACCGTACAGGAACTTTGTGCGAAGCACGGTGTCAACCGGGGGACTATGGATGAGGAGATGACCGCACCAACTGTTGATCAACACAACAGCGTCAAGTCTAGTTGCACGCTTAATGAAAAAGAAGTTAGGCCGTCGGCTCCGAAGCCCATGCCGAATGAAAGTAAGGAATGCCAACTCTTTATTCCTGATTTAGTTAATGGAGGAGATGTGCTTGTTGCAAACGGTAGGGCATACATGGACTGTGTTCCTACTGACACAGTCCATGGGATTCTTTAGGTGAGGAGAATGTAAGGGTGACAATTACAGTTCCAAAAATAAAACGTGCACTCCTACCTAATCCGACAAACGAAGCCACGTTCGTTGAAGAAGCTGTTGGTGGGTTTGTTGCTTGGCCTAAGAGATTAGTCGTGGTTCAACCAAGTTTGATCCAGGCAAGTAAAGGTCCCAGCCATGCTCCTCATATAGAAGATCAGGGAAGCAAACGAACAAAAAAGAGAGCAGGGAGGAAGAAATTACAGTCACAACCGGAGGTACAACAACAACCGGAACAAGAAGAACTACCTTCGTTCGACTTTAATGAAATTCCCTTCGAATTAAAACCTTTGGCATTTTACGCACAAAGTTGCATGCGTGACGGTACCCAAATAATGTGCCCACTACAACAGTGCGTCATTGGCGATGACATGCCAATATATATTGGGTATGAAGATGTTTACCATTTCATAACATTTAAAGAAATTAGTGCAAACAGCATAATGGTATACATCAGGTAATATATTTATCCTTAACCGAACATTATTATATATAATCCTTAAGCTTATATATGTAGTGTTTGCGTAACAAGTGAGCTGAATTATTTTGCAGATACTTAGCGGATGGCTGTGCAAGAACATGTATGGATCAACGGTTCGAGTTTATTTCTCCAGTCCTTGTCTCACCAGTTCAACAAAATGTAGATCGTGTTGCCTACATTCGAGAGAGGGCCGAATACATTGTACGGATATTAAGAAACGCACCAAAAAGAAAGCGGTTTCTAATGCCATATAACAGCGGCCAACATTGGATCTTGGCGGTTATTGATCCGTGGGATGACTCAGTCATGTATTTTAACCCTCTAGCAAACGAACCGGGTGATGATTTTAAAGACCTAATTACGACGTAAGTATTCTTTGATGTTCATATGTATATCTGTTTATAGAGAAAATGATTGGTCTTGTAATTGTTTTCAATGTGTTGAAATGGTAGGGCACTTAACGATTGGAAATTGTTGGTGGGAAGAGGAATAAAACAGCGACGCAACTGCCAAACGTTGATTGATACTATTTGATGTCCAGTACAGGAAGGTTATGTTGAGTGTGGTTATTTTGTGTTAGCTTTCATGCGAGAAATAACCTTATCTGTTGATGGATTAGCCTTGCTTCAAAGGAAGGATTTTTATACTGATGCTGACATGATCTTAGTTAGGCAGGAGTGGGCTTCATTTGTCATGCGGTTTATACAATATTGACTGCAAACAATAAATAAATAACATTTTTACTTTCTTCATATTGATTGTTGTAAATTATAAATTACAGGTAATCATAGATTATTTGAGAAAATATTATTGCATGTTTTAATAATATCGTATTAAAACAGGGGCTTTGCCACCCGTGAATAAAGAAACGAACAGAAGCCAAAAACGTCGGATTTAAAAAAAAAAATTCATTATAAACCACGACGGTTTCGAAATACCGTCGTGGTTAATAGGAAACCACGACGGTTTTAAAGAAAACCGTCGTGGTTTTCGTAGAAACCACGACGGTTTCCCAATGAAACCGTCGTGGTTTCTACGAAAACCACGACGGTTTCTTTAAGAAACCGTCGTGGTTTACGGGGAAACCACGACGGTTTCCCCCTGAAACCGTCGTGGTTGAGAGGCGAAACCACGACGGTTTCACCGTGAAACCGTCGTGGTTTCTCGGGGAAACCACGACGGTTTCCTGAGAAACCGTCGTGGTTTCTCGAGTAAACCACGACGGTTTCAAGGAGAAACCATCGTGATTTCCCATAAAACCACGACGGTTTCAAGGAGAAACCGTCGTGGTTAATATGTTTACCACGACGGTTTTTTTAAAAACCGTCGTGGTATTTTCTGCAATATCCATTCTACAGTTTTTATTTTTCGCATTACACGACGGTTCAAAAACCATCGTGGAATCTCAAAAGATTCCACGACTGAGGATTCCACGACGGTTAGATAACCGTCGTGAAAATTTTACCACGACGGTTAAAAACCGTCGTGGAATCTTCATTCTGTAGTAGTGTTTTCGCTTTTATTTTGCCAGAAAAAGATAGTCATAAGCTTAGCGTTTTTTTATTTGACATGGTAAGCAAAGAAAGGAATACATTTTACATTTATCCCCGTAACCAGATATAGATTATAGTGCATGGGTTCAATCAGAACAATTCTTTTTCATTTTGGGAAACTAAAACAGTCAATAGACTCAATATATCAGCTTACATACTCCTATATGATTGTTTGTTTTGTTCTTATTCTATGTCATGTCGTTTGCCTTTTGTTTAATTGCTTTGTCGTTTGGGTGTTAGTTTAATGACTTCAGTTTGTTTGTTGCTGCACATTGTCGTTTGTAATCAAGGGTTCAATACCCATGAAACATCAATGAGAGGCATTCGAATAAGATTCCCAAAACCTACTGGTGTTTGGTTCTCAGCCGCCAGAGGCGGTTTGCCCCAATTTCGCTTGTTCTTTGAAACAATTGTTCATTTCAGGGAGGTTTTACGTCATTATTGGTATCAGAGCCTAAGGTCTCTCCTTGGGTGCAATGGCTGGTGACGGGAAATCCAGTTCCGGCGGCAATGACCGTGATTTGAAGACTCTTTGGACGTCTATGTCTACTCCGGAGCGGAAGGTGGAGTCTCTCTCCGCTGACTTTCAGAAAGTGCTGACGACGTTGGTGGATTCACGACAGGCAAAGCAACGGCGACCACAAATTGGCACCTCATCATTTCTTCCACCGCAAGTTGACGGCGGTGGCCGAGTACGCAGCATCATCCAAACTCCACCATTGTCTCGACAAACTGGTGGGCACGACGACGGCGATGAAGACCCTCCCATCTTCACCGAACCATTGAGGAACTCAGATTCAGAGGGAGAAGTTGAACAGTGGATGGCTGATCTACCTTCATCAAATTTCGGTAGCACTACACGATCATATGAGCAGAGGGATAAGTTGAAATTTGATTTGCCCTCTTTTGATGGACACTTCGACATCGAATCTTTCCTTAACTGGATTTACCAAGTAGAGAATTACTTGGAATGCATGAGTGTGCCTGAGAATGTGCAGGTTCGACTAGTTGCTTAGAAACTCAAAGGGGGTGCTTCTGCGTGGTGGGAACAACTACAAGTTAATCGACGACGTGAAGGAAAACGGCCTATCCGTACCTGGCCCCGAATGAGGCAAATGATGCGCAATCGGTTCCTTCCTCTAAATTACGAGCAGCTCTTGTACAACCAATATCAGAATTGCCGCCAACGAAACCGCACTGTTAATGCCTATACCGAGGAATTCTACCGATTGAATGCTCGTAAAAATTTGAGTGTCTGAAAATCAAGTTGTGGCTCGATATTTGAATGGTCTGAGTACTGCTATACAGGACTATCTTGCTCTTAGGATCATCTGGAGGCTTTCCACAGCTGTGGAACTTGCTAACAAGGCTGAGGCATACCTGCAAAGGACCATTTGAGCAAGCTCTTTGATACGAACCACGTCAACAATGTGACGAAATCCATTACCAAATCTGAAAACAATAACCCAAAATCTTTTAAGTTTGATAGAAATCGCGATCCATTGCTTAGTAAAGTAAGAACCTTGGTATGGTGAAGACGTCACAAACGGGTATGGAAAGTCCGTTTGATAAGTCGATTTGAATGCCACAAGAAATCCTTGATAAGTTTGAATAAGTTTTTTCAAGAACTAAAAAAAAAAAATTCACATGATAAATAAACATAAAAAACTACCTTCCATAATATGAAAATCAACCTTATATAGCCGAAATTCTAATTTGTAAAATTCATAATCTATCATTAATGATAAACACGTATAGAATATGGATAAATATACCAAAATTTAAATTTTAAATTGAAACTTACAAATAGGATTACAAATAAATTAAATCTTGATCAGATCTTCTAAACTTCTAGAATCTTGTTTTTGAATCTTGAACTTCTTGAAATCTTGAAAACGTAATCTTGACTTGATTTTTTGTTGGAAAACAAGCCCATATTAGCTTGGAACCCCCCTTGCACGTGTATCCTGGAATGGATATGCAAGTTAGCCATGCAACGGTTTAATGGACGTGTATGGCTGATTGACTCTCTTCCGGATCAATTTGATGAGTAAAACCAGCTTTTGTTCACCCTCAGTAGTAAACACATTCCTCTTCTTATTGTAGAACTATCCAAACTAAGTTATTTAACTATTCTTTGAATCTTTTAGCTCGAGCCTTCATCACTGGACTAACTAGAACTTGAATTGGTTCGTGAGTATTTCTTGCAACCTTTATGTCTTCATTAGGTTGTTGTTACAAAGACGAGATCACATGTGATGTGATTGAGATGGACGCTTGCCATCTCTTCTTAGGTCGACCTTGGCAATTTGATGTTGCGGTTGTCCATAATGGTAAAGAGAACTCCTACAGCTTTGTGTGGCATGGAAGAAAAATTGTCCTCGTGCCATTGACCAAAAGAGCCGAAAAGCTCCCTTCAACCCAAACTTCTCCACCCGTCCTCCTTATGGTGCCCAGAGATGAATTTGTTACTGATATGAAGGATAGCAATCTTGTCATTGCTTTGGTCTTCAAGGCTGCTCTAGTAACTCTTTCTGATTGCATCCCAAACACTAGTACAACCTCTTTTAGCTGAATATGTAGACCTAGTTCCTACCGAACTCCTTAGTGAACTTCCGCCCTAGCGCATCATTCAACACCAGATTGAGTTCACTCCTAGGGCTAGTTTGCCTAATCTTCCCCACTATCGGATGAGGCCACGGGAGCACGAAGTCCTACAAAGGTTGGTAGATGAGCTGTTAGAGAAGAATCGTATTCGAGCTAGCATGAGTCTGTGTGCAGTGCGTGCACTTTTGGTCCCCAAGAAAGATGGCTTGTGGAGAATGTGTATTGATAGTAAGGTGGTGAACAAGATCAATATCAAGTACCGGTTCCCTATACCTCGTATAGAGGATATGTTGGATCGATTAGCTGGTTCCACGGTGTTTATCAAGTTAGATTTACGTATGGAACCGCGACCCGATGCCTGACAAGAAGCACGAACCTTGGTATACGAGGACGTCACAATCAGTTATTGAAGGGCTGATTGACAAGTCGTATGAACACCATGGATTTCTCCGATAAGTTCAAAAAGTTCGTTTAAGAACCAAAGAGAATTGAAACTCAAAAGTTTTCTGTCAAAACTGATCTGCCTTCATACGAATCCGTACAGTACATATATTGGTTTCCCTTTGAGGAATTTCAGTGCTTAATTGCCCAAGGAATTTTGGGAATTCACTGAGCCAAAAAAAGGAAAAAACTATTCTGAAGCAATAAGGGGGTGTTTGGTATGGGGTCATCTTTTATAAAGGAATGAGAATCTTAAGATTATTATGTTTGTTATGAGGTTATCTTATTTTAAGATACCTGGGAATTTGAAACCCATGGGTTTCAGATACCCTTATAAAGGGGTAATCTGAAACCCACCTCCCCCAATAGGTTTCATATTACCCCTATCTAAATATCATGATAATCTTAAAATTTAAATAATTTAGACACAATTATCCTTTTAATTTTTAATTTAAATAATTTATAGATTTAGAGAGATGGAAAAAAAAAAAAAAAAACGCTACGAGAACTACATACATATATATAATATTTTCACCTAGTCTCCCTTTATTCATCGCACACCTCCTCCACCAAATAACCCAACCTCTTCCTATCCATCTCACCTACTCCACCCCATCAGGTACTTATTATTGTTCTTTCTTCACCATTTTTTTTTTTTTACTCTTTCCTTACGTTGTTGTTTTGTTTGTTTTTTCTTTTTTGTCTTTATTCTATAAACACACATACACACACAGAGATTCTTTTTTGTTTTTTTTTCCTAATACCTTTGACAATCCTTCTTTCCCAATACGTTTATATATATATATATATATATATATATAGAGATTTTTTTTTCTGTTTTCTTTTTTGTTCTTTTTCCTAATACGTTTATATATATATATATATATAGATTGTTTTTTTTTCTGTTTTTTTTTCTGTTCTTTTTCCTAATACGTATATATATCCTAGTACGTTTATATATATATATATATATATATATAAAGATTTTTTTTTCTGTTTTCTTTTTTGTTCTTTTTGCTAATACATTTGTATATGTATATATATATACAGAGATTGTTTTTTTTTTCTGTTTTCTTTTTTGTTCTTTTTCCTAATACGTTTATATATATATATATATATATATATATAGACTGTTTTTTTTTTAATGATATGCTCAAGATTTTTTTATGGCTGCCAGTGAAGATTAATAATAAAAAAAAAATCATAAATCTTGAGTTTTTTTGTTTTTGAACAAAAGATGAATATTGATGTAATGTCGTAAATTAACTTCTTAAATTTTATCTATGTTTTCTATTTCTTTCTGAATATTTCTAATTATAATTACAGCTATGGATCGTGTTACTCCAATCAATATAAATTTAAGAGTTGTTGCTGCTCTTATTCAACATATACAGATATTAAATGATATATCAATGTTGTTTATGTTAATATTACTTGTATTGATCATTAGTAATAAGCATTTATTAAGAGCTAGTAGTCGTTGTAAATTAAGAAGTTTTTGTAGGAGTCAAATTCGTCAAATAAATTATCATACATTGATACACGAAAGTGACCTAGCATGTTTAGAGACCACTTGTATGGATAGGAAAGCATTTTCCATTCTTTGTGGACTTCTTAGAACTCGTGGAAATTTGAATGGGACCAAGAATATGAATATCGAGGAGATGGTAGCTATGTTTCTTTATATTTTATCACATGATCTAAAAAATAGAATGGTGAAATGTCTCTATGCACGTTCTGGTGAAACAATTAGTAGGCATTTTAATGCTGTGCTAAATGCGGTTTTACGACTTCATGAGCTCTTACTTAAAAAACCAGAACCAATCCCAGAAAATTCAACGGATGAAAGATGGAAGTGGTTTAAGATGACTATTAAACTCTTATATAAGTTATAATTTTTTATACAAAATTATGGCTTAGATTTTAACTTGAATTTTCGTTTGCCATAGAACTGCTTAGGAGCACTAGATGTAACGTACATCAAGGTCAATGTGCCTGCTGTAGAAAGACCAAAGTACAGATCTAGAAAGAATGAGATTACTACTAATGTGTTAGGAGTGTGTTCACCAGACATGCAATTTATTTATGTGTTGCCTGGATGAGAGGGTTCTGCAGCTGACTCAAGAGTCTTACGGGATGCAATTTCTAGGCCAAATGGATTGAAAGTTCCACAAGGTAAATTTATTACCTTATTGATATAGAAAAATTATCAAATTGTGCAAGATCTTAATTAGTATATCATATATGCGGGCAATTACTTCTTGTGTGATGCTGGATATCCTAATGGCGACGGCTTTTTGACACCATATAGAGGGCAGCGATATCATTTAAACGATTGGGAGTTTCCCCCTGAAACTCCTGAAGAGTTTTTTAATATGAAACATTCATCCTGCAGGAATATAATTGAGAGGGCATTTGGACTTTTAAAGGGTCAGTGGACAATTTTAAGAGGAAATTCGTATTATCCAGTCAAAATACAATGTAGGATTATTGCAGCATGCTGCCTTCTTCACAATTTCATTCGAAGGGAGATGCATGTAGATCTTTTCGAACAAAATTTTCAAATAGAATCCATTGAAGATGACAATGATGATGAGGAGGAGGAAGTGTCTGAGCATTATACTCATATAGCAACATCTACTGCTTGGAGTATTTGGCAAGATAATTTAGCTAGAGATATGTTTAATCAATGGAGAAGAAATCGAGATGCATAGTTGATTAGTTTATGTTATTGGTCATAAAGTTAGTTATTTAGTTATATTTAAGATTTCGATTGAGTTGTTAAAGATAAATCGACATGCATAGTTGATTAGTTTATGTTATTATAAATTATAATTTATTTGCCTCTTTCTTTCTTGCTACATTACTTATGTGTGTTAGTAACAGATGGATTCTAGTGAGAACACTTCATCATCTAGTGTTTCAAAACATCAATGGACTTCAGCTGAAGATGCAAAGTTGGTTGAGTGCTTGTTGGATATCACTACAAGTGGGAAGTGGAAAGCAGAGACAGGTTCATTCAAGCTGGGCTACTTGCAAAAGTTGGAGAAAATGATGAATGAAAAGCTTCATGGATGTGGAATTAGAGCACAACCACATATTGATTCTCGTGTGAAGTTGTGGAAAAAACAATATTATGCCATCTCTGAAATGTTGGGATCAAATGCTAGTGGCTTTGGTTGGAACGATGTGGATAAGTGTGTTACTGCTGAAAAAGATGTCTTCGATGAATGGGTTATTGTTAGTTGAATACTTAATCATTTGAATCACAAATGTTTCTTTAAAAATTTATAAGTCCATGATTTTGAAATTTGTATTTATTGTTTGTAGAGTCACTTTACAGCAAAGGGTTTAAGGAATAAACCTTTTCGGTATTATGATGAGTTATCTGTTGTATTCGGAAAAGATCGTGCTAATAGGCATGGTGCAAGGGGGTTGGGCGATATGATTGATGATATAGATATAGAAGTTCTGAATGGTGAAACAAACTTGGTTAAAGAAGAAAACGATAACGAGCAAGAGCCTGAGAATGATACCCAGACAGACACACCATCACCCCCGGTGCAAAAAGACAAAAAGAGGAAAAGGAAATCTAAGTCTGAAGATACTTTGGTTGAAACCTTAACTGAAACAATTAGTAAATTCTCGGATATGTATGCACTTTCTGCTGATAATATGAGTAAAATTGCTAATTGCTTTCAGAATGAGGCTGAATCACATACACGGAGGATGAATATATTTGCTGAGTTGAAGAAGATAGATGGATTGACACAGGAACAAGTTTTGCAAGCCGGTCAAATTCTTGTCGAAAGTCATAACAAGACTAACTTCTTCTATACTTTGGATGATGAATATAAGTTAGGTTACATTCTCATGTTATTAGGATGATGAAATAGAAAGAGAAATAACGCAATTAGACTTTTTTCTTTTGGCACTTTCGTTTGCTACCCGTGAACTAGTAATTTTAGCCAATTAGTTTTATTTATTTAATTATCAGTTATGATTTGAATTTAAATAAGATTGGGATTAGAACCAAGGAATTGTTATTTAACTTTTTTTTTTTTTGTTATTTTGTTAATCAAATCTCTTTAAGAGTTCTCTCAATTTGTCATATATATATTTTCATGTATTCTTAAAGAATCAACAAATTTGTGTTTTAAGATGAGCATTTTAATTCTACCAATTCTTGAATTACAATTTTTATTTGTGTTGTTGCAATTTGATTTGGCCGAATCATAAAGTTATGTTATTGTCCTTATATTTGTAATTAATTATTATTGAAAGTATATATTAATTTAGTAAAGGATAATTTTGTCATTTATTAAGAAAAAACAACATTCATGTTCACAACCAAACATAGTAATTTAACATTCCCAGGAATCTTACTAAAATTATTTATGTACAAACCAAACACTATAATCTAATATTCCCAGGAATTTGATTACTTTAAAAAGATTGCCAGATATCTGATTACATTTGATTACCCCATACCAAACACCCCCTAAAGATAAAACAAATAAGGTAAGTTTCCTAAATGGCTGAAAGCCTTACAATATTCTAAAATAAAAGAAACAAAATAATAAATCAATCCCTAACAGCTGTCTTGCCACCTGCTGTTGCGTCAAAACGGGAAAGTTCTCAAAACGGAATAAAAAGTGACAGCTTGTGATATTGCAAACGTGATTACTCGGTCTCTTCTATTACTTGAATCATGCATTTGTTGGGTTGGTTATCGCTTGTAATTCCTTCAATGGGCCTCCACGCAATAGCTTGAGACCAAGTTGCTCGTACCAGTCCCGTAAGTGCGTCTTTGAATTTCTTCGCGCGAGCTCTCGTAATCGGACCAATGGGAACAAGAATAGGATCTGAATATGTCTCATCTCACGTGCTCTTGCTTGTGACGACGTTCTCATCATTCCCCTCCTCTTGAGAAGGATTTGTCCTCAAATCATCGCCTGCATCAAAAGAACTTAGATCAGAAACGTTAAAAGTAGCACTTACACCATACTCACCTGGCAGGTCTAACTTATACGCATTATCATTGACCCTTTCAAGGATTTGAAAAGGACCATCCCCTCTAGGTGACAACTTAGACTTTCTTTGTTCCGGAAATCGTTCTTTGCGGAAGTGCAACCACACCCAATCGCCGGGTTCGAAGATGAGTTTGTGACGCCCTTTGTTGGCTTGTTTGGCATATTGCTTGGTCCTTTGCTCAATGTTGAGTCGTGCCTTCTCATGTATCTGCTTAAAAAGTTCAGCTTTTCGTTTGTCATCTAAATTCACAAGCGTAGACAAAGGTAATGGCATTAAATCCAAATGTGTTAAAGGATTAAAACCATAAACAATTTCAAACGGTGAAAATTGAGTAGCAGAATGTACTGATCGATTATAAGCAAACTCAACATGTGATAAACATTCCTCCCAAGTTTTGATGTTCTTTTTAATGATAGCCCGCAACAAAGTAGACAATGTCCTATTCACAACTTCTGTTTGACCATCGGTTTGAGGGTGACAAGTAGTTGAAAACAACAACTTCGTCCCTAACTTAGTCCACAATGTTTTCCAAAAGTAGCTTAAGAACTTGGCGTCTCTATTAGAAACAATTGTCCTAGGCATACCATGAAGTCTCACTATTTCCCTAAAGAACAAATCAGCAACATTGGAAGCATCATCTGTCTTGTGGCATGCGATAAAATGTGCCATCTTGGAAAATCTATCCACGACCACAAACACCGAATCCCTTCCCCGTTTAGACCTAGGCAAACCTAACACAAAGTCCATTGAGATATCTGTTCAAGGTTCACTAGGTATTGGTAAAGGGGTATATAAACCGTGGGGCTGCACTCTTGATTTAGCCTGCCTACATGTTACACATCTATCACAAAGCTTCTTGACATCATGTCTCATGTGCGACCAATAGAAATGTTCTTGTAAAACAGCTAGGGTCTTGGTAACTCCAAAGTGGCCCATTAAACCGCCCCCATGGGATTCTCTCACTAACAAATCTCTTATGGAATAATTAGGCATACACAATTTATTATCCCGAAACAAGTATCCTTCATGCCTAAAGTACTTACCATTAGTGAATTTCTCGCAAGCTTCATACTCAACACTAAAGTCACAATCATCAGCATATAATTCCTTGATATGTTCAAAACCCAGCAGTTTAGCATCAAGAGTTGAGATTAATGCGTACCTGCGAGAGAGCGCATCCGCAACGACATTGTCCTTACCTTGCTTGTAGCGAATGACATATGGAAACGTCTCTATGAATTCCACCCAACGAGCATGCCTCTTATTCAGCTTATGTTGGCTTTTCAAGTGTTTCAAAGACTTGTGGTCGGTGTGAATGACGAACTCCTTAGGCCATAGGTAGTGCTGCCATATCTCTAATGCCCGAACCAATGCGTACAGCTCTTTATCATAAGTTGGATAATTAAGAGCTGTCCCGTTCAGCTTCTCATTGAAGTATGCGATTGGCCGCCTATCCTGCATCAAAACGGCACCAATTCCAACACCTGAAGCATCACATTCAATTTCAAAAGTTTTTGAAAAATTAGGTAAAGATAACAATGGTGCATTGGTCAACTTATCTTTGATTAGTTGGAATGACCTTTCTTGCTCCTCTCCCCATTTAAACCCAATGTCCTTTTTGATCACTTCAGTCAGTGGTGCGGCGATGGTACTGAAATCTTTCACAAACCGCCGATAAAAACTAGCAAGTCCATGAAAACTCCGTACGTTACCCACACTAGTTGGACTCGGCCACTCATGGATGGCTCGCGCCTTCTCTTCATCGACTGTATACCTTCAGCACTAACAACAAAACCAAGAAATACAAGCTTATCTGTGCAAAAAGTACACTTCTTGAGGTTAGCATACAACTTTTCCGTTCTAAGCACATCCAAAACAGATTTTAAATGTGCTACATGCTGGTTCAGATCTTTGCTATAAATTAGTATATCATCAAAATATACAACAACAAACTTGCCAATAAATGTTCGTAAAACATGGTTCATTAGACGCATAAACGTGCTAGGCGCATTGGTTAAGCCAAAAGGCATTACCAACCACTCATATAAACCTTGTTTTGTTTTAAAGGCTGTCTTCCACTCGTCCCCAGCTTTCATTCGAATTTGATGATACCCACTTTTCAGATCAATTTTCGAGAATACTGAAGCTCCATGTAATTCATCCAACATATCATCTAATTGAGGTATAGGATGGCGATACTTTACTGTGATATTATTAATGGCTCTGCAATCCACGCACATCCTCCATGTCCCATCTTTCTTGTGCACAAGTAAAACCGGAACAGCGCAAGGGCTCATACTTTCTCTCACATGCCCATTTTTCATCAACTCATTGACCAGTCTTTCAAGCTCCTTTGTCTCATCGGGATTGCATCAATATGCCGGTCGGTTTGGAATTAAAGCGCCTGGTACGAAATCGATCTGATGTTCTATCCCGCGAATTGGTGGTAAACCATCAGGCACCTCGTCCGGAAATATATCATCGAATTCCTGCAATAGAGAAACAACAGAACTAGGCAGCGCAATGTCAAGATCATTTGTGTTTAAAAGTGCCTATTTGTACAAAAGTACAATAATTGGCTGACTTAAGTATATCACCCTTCTGATCTCACCGCCTCTCGCATAAAAGTTCATTTTTCTCTCTGCTTTTCTCTCATGGGCTTGTTGTGTATTCTTTTCATTCCTCTCACTTTTCTCTCATTTCCTCTCCTTTTTCTCAGCCACCCCTTCCTTTTTGCTCTCACTGGCCGAACTCTCTCTCTGCACTCCCACTCCTGATTTTTCTTCGCTCATTTTCTTTTTCTCACTTTCTCTCTGTAAGCTTACTTGGTCTTGATAGACCTGTTTTGGTGTTAACGGCACAAGGGTAACTGTTCTTTCATTGTGGACCAACGAGTACTTGTTAGTGAAGCCATCGTGTTTAACTCGTCGATCAAATTGCCATGGTCTACCTAATAATAAGTGTCCAGCTTGCATTGGAACCACATCACATAAAACTTCGCCTTCATATCTTCCAATGCGAAAAGAAACTAACACTTGTTTATGCACCCTTATTTCCCCACTATCATTCAACCACTGCAATTTATAAGGTCGAGGATGCTTGATTGTTGGCAGCCCTAACTTTTCTACCATAGTTACGCTAGCAACGTTCGTACAGCTCCCACCATCAATAATCACACTACATACCTTGTTTTTGACATGGCACCTAGTATGAAAGATGTTTTCCCGTTGCTCCTCTTCGTCGTCTCTGGCTTGCACACTTAGAGCTCTCCTTGCAACCAACAAATCTCCTTGGACAGCATACTCCTCATCGTCGGCATCCTCTAATGAAGGCATAGAATCATTGTCCGATTCCTCATCGGTTTCAATCTCTCTATTGTCTCGCATCACCATAGCTTGTTTGTTCGGACATTGGCTAGCTATGTGACCCCTGCCTTGACATTTAAAGCACTTGATATCACGATTCCGAGTAGTGGAAGAATCGGATTTACCTTGATTCCTATGACTGACCTCCTCTTGTTTCTGGTCGGTCTTTGGTTTGGTGTTGAATTGCTTCTCATCCTTCTTCCAATGGTTCGCCTTCCAAGCAGCTGCACTCGGGTTTTGGCTTGGACGCATGTGACTGCCCCTCCTCTTGAGTTGATTCTCAATTTTGACAGCCATGTGTACCATGTCCTCCAACTGCACATAATGTTGCAACTCAACGGCATTGTGAATTTCTCGGTTCAAGCCTGCCAAAAACCTTGCCATTGTAGCTTCCTGATCCTCTTCAACATTTGCACGGATCATCATGACCTCCATCTCCTTGTAGTACTCCTCCACACTCCGGGTGCCTTGCTTAAGATTTTGCAGCTTTTTGTACAACTCCCGGTAGTAGTATGCTGGCACAAATCGTTTTCTCATCACAGCCTTCATCTGTTCCCATGACTCAATTGGTCGCTCTCTATTTCTTCTCCTATTTATGATAAGCTGATCCCACCAGGTAATAGCGTAATCAGAAAATTCAATTACAGCTAATTTTACCTTCTTTGCTTCGGAGTAGGTGTGGCAGTCAAAGATGAACTCTATTTTCTTCTCCCATTCTAAGTATGCTTCGGGATCAGATTTGCCTTGAAAAGACGGTATCTTCATTTTGATGCCACTCATACCATCATTTCCCCAGTTCCTAACTCCTCTATCCCGTCCAAATCTCCTATGACCACCCGTTGAATCTTCCCCTTCGTCAAACTCATCTCCCTCAACTCCGTAGTAGTCTGGGGCCTCTCCTCTAATCAGAACCCTCTCTCTCCTACGCACATGAGGAACATGTTGTGGCTATTCCACACGTGCGTTCTCTATCCGATCTACCCTCTCATGAAGCTGCTCCAATTCTCCTCTTAACAGTCGCCTCATCTCCCCCATCATCGCCTCCATTAGCAGTTTTGGGTCGGCCACTCCAGGGGTACCCTCAACACTGTTCTTGCTGTTGTTTGACTTTTTTTTTTGTTTGTAAAACAAAGTTAGAGATAATGCAAAGGACCTTACCACACTCCCTTACGTGTTTCTCTCGTGAACAGGTTCGCTCAAGTTCACTCGTGTTTGCACTCAATATTTTCGGCTTTTGTTCACTCTAATGCTTTCGCCTCTCTTGCCTTTTTCCACTCGTTAATCCTCACTCAGTTCTTATAGAACTAATCAAATCAATATCGAATCTTCCGTGACAATTCACAAACTGATTACCAAGAAAAGACTCAGAATTAACGACCGAAAAGAAAAGTGATTTGAACTTCCCTAAAACAGACGGATTTTTTTTTTCGGATCCTTCTTCTTAATTTTTTTTTGTTTCTCTTTTTCATAATCTGCTCGTTTTTTTTTTTATAATCTGCTTGTTTTTTTTTTTATATGTAGATTCTACAGCACAGTCTGAATAAGAACAAATATAAAAAATGGATTTCCCCAAAGAAATTTTGTTTCCCAGCAGTAACAAGAAAAGAACCCTAATTTCTGGGAGATTTTTTTTTTTAAACGTCTTTGAATCTGGAAATCTAGATTCCCGATCAATAAGAAATAAACATGAATAAAGGATAGAATAAGCAAAACCTGATTAGAACCCTAGGCTCTGATACCAAATGATAGGAACCACGCCAATAATCTAACGCAACCCTAACCAAGTTGGTCTCCAAGATCGAAATCCCAAACGGCTTTGAATGGAACCGCGACCCGATGCCTGACAAGAAGCACGAACCTTGGTATACGAGGATGCCACAATCAGTTATGGAAGGGCTGATTAATAAGTCGTATGAACGCCACGGATTTCTCCGATAAGTTTAAAAAGTTCGTTTAAGAACCAAAGAGAATTGAAACTCAAAAGTTTTCTGTCAAAATTGATCTGCCTTCATACGAATCCGTACAGTACGTATATTGGTTTCCCTTTAAGGAATTTCAGTGCTTAATTGCCTAAGGAATTTTGGGAATTCACTGAGCCAAAAAAAGGAAAAAACTATTCTGAAGCAATAAAGATAAAACAAATAAGGTAGGTTTCCTAAATGGCTGAAAGCCTTACAATATTCTAAAATAAAAGAAACAAAATAATAAATCAGTCTCAAACAGCTGTCTTGCCACCTGCTGTTGCGTCAAAACAGGAAAGTTCTCAAAACGGAATAAAAAGTGACAGCTTGTGATCTTGCAAACATGATTACTCGGTCTCTTCTATTACTTGAATCATGCATTTGTTGGGTTGGTTATCGCTTGTAATTCCTTTAATGGGCCTCCACGCAATAGCTTGAGACCAAGTTGCTCGTACCAGTCCCATAAGTGTGTCTTTGAATTTCTTCGCGCGAGCCCTCGTAATCGGACCAATGGGAACAAGAATAGGATCTGAATACGTCTCATCCCACGTGCTCTTGCTTGTGACGATGTTCTCATCAAAGTTCGAGTAAGAGTCGAGCTAGCAACGAGTAGAAGACTGCAGTTAAGCCCAAGGATGGCCTCTATGAGTGGCTGGTAATGCCATTTGGTCTTTGCAACGCTTCGATCACATTCATGGGGTTGATGAACGAAGTGTTGAAGCCATTCATTGGAAAGTTTTTGGTAGTCTACTTCGACGACATTCTAGTTTTCAGCAAGTCTAAAGATGAGCACTTTCAGCATGTGGGAGCAGTTTTACAAACCTTATGGGACAACAAGCTTTACCTGAATTTGAAGAAGTGTGAGTTCGCCTCCAACCGCCTCGTATTTTTGGGTTATGTCATAAGCCAAGATGGAATGGCAGTCGATGAGCAAAAGTTTGCAACCACTTGGGACTGGCCAAATCCGGAGACTGTACATGATGTTTGAAGTTTTCATGGTCTCACTACTTTCTATCAGTGTTTTATTCATGGGGTTCGACACTATTATGGCATCGATTGCCGATTGCATGAAACAAGGAAATTTCCATTGGGGAGAGGAACAACAGGCCAGCTTTGAACTTGTGAAAGAAAAAACTTACTTCTGCTCCAGTATTGGCTCTTCCAAACTTTGATAAACCATTCGAAGTAGAGACAAATGCATCTATGATGGGAATGGGTGCAGTTTTGACTCAAGATGGCTGGCCGGTTGAGTTTTTTAGTACGAAGCTTAATGATGCACATCAGAAATGGCCCCCTTACGAGCAAGAACTATACGCTGTAGTGAGTGCTCTAAAGCATTGGGAGTATTATCTGCTACATCGAGAGTTCGTATTGCATTGTGACCATCATGCGCTGAAATTTCTTAACTCTCAAAAGAGCATCAGTAGGATACATGCCTGATAAATGCACAAAAATATACTTTTATTGTACATAATTATCAAATAAATTAAGTTTTAATTAAATATTTCTCATGAATTTAATTTAAAAAAATTCTTGTATGGAAAATTTAGTTTAATTTAATTTAATTTGTTTTGTAGGGAGATAAGACATTCGGGTCAAAGTTACAAGCAAAATCAGTCAAACAAAGCCCAAGAAATAAAGCCCAAATGTCCCAGCCACTGAGCCACGCCGACAGCTAGCTGCCAAGCTAAGCTGAGCCGCCCAGCTCCTCCTTGCCACGTGTCAACCGTCTGAACGCCACCCAGACACGCGGCCCCAGCTGTCCCCTCCACGTGCACGTCAGCCGGATAACCTTGGGCCAAGATTTCCTCCCAGCCCGTGGGGCCCCAGCTTGCACTTCCAAGCCAGCATGATCCCAGGCCCGTGATCCAAGCCCACACGCAACGTCAGCTCCAGCCCACGCCTCCCACCTGCCCGCGTGACTTCCGGGCTGTGTCTTCAGCCGACCCGTGCGCAACTCCATCTGCCAGTCCAAGCCCGCGCGAATCTCGGGCCGTCCTCTCAGGCCCGTGACTCCAGCCCGTGATCCCAGCCCGCGAGATTTCTGGGCTGCGCTTCCCATGCCATCCAGTACCTCCGGCTGGTTTACGGCGAGTCTCCACTCGACTTACCAGCCTGACATCATGATTTTTGGGCCGAGATTCTCTCTTCTGATGCTGGACATGGAAGCTTATAGAAAGAGGGTTGTGCAGCAAAGATAAAACGTTTTTTTAACTAAATTTTGGTGGAGTTTAGAGCCAAGATATATTTTTATCTTTTCTTCTGTTATTTGCTTTAGAGTTTTTGAGAGAATGTTGATCATTTTAGGCTAATTTCTCTTGGTGGAACTAGAGATAAACTCATGTGTTGAGTATTCCAATTAGGGTTTTGTTTGTTTTGTTTTATAATGCATACATATTTGAGTGAATTATTCTTCTTCATTTTCTAATTTTCTTTGAATGCAAAATATTATATGTTAAGTTTTTATATGGATTCAGTCATGCTTTTTCTATGTAAATTTTGTCATGTAATATTTTGTAACTAGAATTATTTTATAAGTTGATATTTTACTGCAATATTGTCAATTTGATATATTGTTGATTTTAGATAATTTATAATAATAATCTTTTTGGTCTTAACGGGAGAAGTTTAATTCATTTTGAATACTTTTTTTGAATCAAAACTAAAATTGGAAAACAATATACGTGAGGGATTTTTGATACTTTACCACCTTTTGATTTTGGAATTTACTCCATTTTAAATTATGTTGTCTTTAAATTTGTTTCAAAATCATAAAAATACTTCTTCCTTTTCTTTATTTGATTACTTATTTCTCTAACGTTTTTGTTCTACTAATTTTTTCTTGTTTGTCTTTATTACCTCCTCGTGGGATCGACCGTCTTAATTGTTCTACAATCAACCGCTTGTTTTTGTACACGTTTGGACGTAATCAAATTTTGACACCGTTGTCGGGGAGGTGCCAAGAAGTAAGATTGATCGGTAGATATTTTGCCAAGAGGTAAGTAATTTATTTTATTTTATTTTTGTTGTAGTTTTTATTTAATTTTTAATTTTTAATTTTTTAATTTTTGTGTTTAGCTTTTGTCTTTTATGTCTCAGTCAAGTTATTAATTTTCTTCTCTACGGTTGTTTGCTTTGTTTTTCTACATTAGTATCAGTAAGTGCTGTTTTGTCTTATTTTGTTTTCCAAAGGTGGGTCACCGGCGTCGAGGGTAGGATGCTGGTATCCATCACCGACGGCGGAAAAATTACCGACGACGGAGAAGACTTTGAGTGGGAAGGGTAATATGAGATAAGGTGTATGATAAGTATGGTACACCAATAACATTTCAACCATTCGATTAAATCTCAACGGCCTAAAAAAAACTTTACTGGTAGAGACTCTCAGACTCACCCAATAATGGTAATAATAATAATAGTAATAATAGTTGCATTGCATTCCTCTTGCACAAAAGCGTGCTTGAACGGACTAAAACTTTTACCTCATCATCTGCATATCAATTAACTATATGTGTCAAAGTTATCACCGTTTTGGGAACAATGTATACAACTACCAGAATGAAAAACTTGAAACAAGCCAGAGCAATTGGAAAAACAATATATGTATATAACAAACTAGCATAGTCTTCGAACCCCAGGTCCGATAGACCATTCTAGCATTTATTTTCCAGTAACTTGGATGTATAAATATTATTATTATTATTATTATTATTATTATTTGCATTATAATATTTTTGAAAGAGTAGTGTTAAGGTTACCATTTTTAATCTCAATTTTTGAGTACTAACTCATGCGATTCATTGATCGATGTAATTAATTGATATGATAATATTTGAAATATTTATCAATAAAGTAATGATAAGTTTGAACTATTAGAATTATAGTTGTTGTTCTTAACATTTTCTTTTTCAAATATATATCTAGATAGAACGACAACAAAAACGCTTCCTCTTTGTTTAATTGAAATACAGAAATTCACTATGTAATTTTTCTTTTGTTAAAGGGAACAATGATGAGAGCATACTTTTATGCTTCTGATCTAATCGTCAAACGAATTCCTTCTAATATTGTAGTTCTAATCATAAACATGTTAACCAAACTGATTTGTGCTACCTTATAAGTTTTTAGCCATTGTTCTACGAAGGAGGAAGTTGTAAAGTTCCAATATAAAAACTAACTATTGTGTTAAATCTAAAGATGATTGTAGATGTTGGGATCTATGGTCAAAATTTCATTCAAAAGAAATTAGTAAAAATCATCGCAAGCAGAATTTTATTAGCCTTGGACATCATTAGTGAGAAATATAAAGCAATTATGAATTAGTAAACTCAAATGAAATGAATTGTAAATAAAAAAAACAATAAAACACCGAAATTTAAAGAGCTTTTCCGGAATATGCTACGTCCTCTGTGAGTGTCTAGAGTTTTCCTATGTTTGAAATAAAGGGTTACAATTACAAAGGTCTTCTCTCAATTTCGGCAAAATTTTTGTAAGCAAAAGGGGAAGAATAATTCCCAAATCTGAGAGGATTTCCTCTCTTTATAGAAGGAAAATAATAGACTCGGATTTCTAAGGAAGTAGTGGGTAGTTCTATACTACCCTGAGAATTCGGGACATATGCTAGAACATGAGCCACAATCTTTAGTGAGTTTATTGTTCGAATATTGCCAGTTTTGGATTGATCAATCGGTCATTGAGCGATAAGTCAAACATCAAATTGATCATAAGACTTGGAATAAAATGAACTTGTAAAATCTAGTGGACTTGTAAAGCCCAGTGGACTCATGGAGCTCGTATTGAATGATCAAGGGTTATTTATATAGATATTTAAATTAGAGATATTGTTTTGAAATATGTTTATTTTTCCGTTTTATTTACATAAATGTCTAAAAGAATAATTATAAAGATAATTTTACCCTTTGTAAAGAGTGCATAATTAACAAATAAAGAAATTGTAAAAAAAAAAAAAAAGGAATCTAAGATGTTTACCAAATAAGGCTAAAGTTGATTTAATGAAATTGCAAAAAGAATTGATAGAAAAGAAAATTTTGAAATTTTTTTGTATTTTATTATAAGAATGTGTAAATATTCATAATAAACTAAAAAAGAGAATATGTTCTCAAAATCATATTTCACATTAATGAGAAAAAACTAAATAAAGAAAAAAAATCTCAAAAAAAAAATATTTTGTATAATGAATATGTCTTTATCATAAAGATATGCTCGATTTCATTTCTACTAATTTATATATATATAATAGTAATTTTTTCATGAAGAATTCGATTCCATTTATTGTGTTATTCTTCAATTTGTTTGGTTAAGACGTAAATGACAACTCTTTAATTTATAGTAGATTACATAAACAAATAAGTTTTTTTCATTAGAATTCATTCTTTTTTCATATGAAAAGTCTGAATATTCATCAATTTTTATCGTTAATATTTTGTGTTGTGTTTTAGTATTTAGTATGAATCATCATCTTTATATTAAATATTTTATATATATTATAAATACTTTGATGTTTATAATTAATTTTGGTTTATTAAAAGTAATTTACATTTATCAACAAAAAATATTCATCATTAAAATCAAAAAACAAAAAAAAAGGAAAATAAAAGGATCTGTATAAAAATAAAATGATGTCAATTTTAGTAAAATGACAAAATAAGTATCACATACATTTATTTCTTAAAAAATAGACATATACATAATATTGTTGAAAAATTGACATATTTCAAAATGAGATTCTAAATCTTTTGTGTAATTAACCCAATGATCAATGGGTCATGATTCGATATTCGTTGGTCACTGGACACAGAAGACAACTCTGTACCTTCTAGGAAATTTCCTGGAGTAAGATAATGAACTCAGCAATTCCAAAAACCTTTAATATAAGATTGGTTGGGCCCAATCCTTTTTTACTAATCCTATTGTTTTTTAACTTTAAACTAAGTTTTTAGTTCGTTTACACACTTCATACAGATTAATTTGCTAATTAAGGAGGCCTTTTCCTAGTTTTGCTTTCCTAGATTTGTTGTCTGTCTGTGAATATGTGGAATGCTTCTTCTTCTTCTTCTTCTTCTTCTTTAATGCTCACTCCCGCAAAACATGATGTGTTTCTCAGCTTTAGAGGTGAGGATACCCATGATAAATTTATGAGCCATCTTCAGGCCACATTGATTCAAAAGTGGTTGGAATCGTCAATGGATTGATGTTGCGTGCACAAATGATGTGGAGAATGGGGGTAAATGGAGTGAAATTTCGAATGGGTGGATGGTGGGGTGAAGAGAAAGAGAGAGGCGGTGAAGAGGAATGAGAGAATGAAAGTTTGTCCCTAATTTGTTAGTTAGGGCTCGACTTATGGTGACTATCTGCGTTTGGGAGCTTGGGTGCAAGTGTGAATGGATTTTTTTTTTTTTTTAAGAGATTGGTGCCTAGGCACCACTGAAACAGTACCTAGGCTCAATGCTCTCGGGTTTTTGGCCCAAGGAACAATCCTAATGGAGTGTCTAGGTGCAAAACTTTTTTGTGCCTAGGCCCAATTGCGATCTTCAGTGCCCTCAACAGCTGTTTGACAAATTTGAAGTCCCAATATTATAAATCTTCATAACCACAACCGCCAAACTTGTCTTGAACCTAGTTTTAACTGCAAACAAAATAGATTTTCATCAGACTTAAATCACTAAATACAAACAGTTTTTTTTTTTGTAGAAATAAAATAAAGTAAATAAAATCATTACAAAATAATAAAAGTGAAAAGTTTAAAAACTTGGGTTGGCTATCCCAAGTAGCGCTTGTTTTATAGTCTTCAGCTAGACTCTTCTTATCCTATGAAGATCTAAGGAGAATGGAAGTCTTCTGATTGTCAAAACTACCATCAATGTTTCGCTTCAAGCATTGATCATTGACCTTGAAAGTTCCCTTCTCCACATGATTAAGCTCAACCGCTCTATAAGGGAACACTTTCACCACAGTGAATGAACCTGACCACCTCGACTTGAGTTTTCCGAGGAATTGGCATAGGCTTGAGTTGTAAAACAACACTTTTTGCCCAAATAAAGAACTCCTTTCATTGAATGTGTTTGTCATGCCAAGCTTTTGTCCGCTCTTTTTAGATTTTGGCATTCTCATAGGCTTTGTTGCATAATTCATCCATCTCATTGAGTTGTAAAAGACACTTCTTACCCTCTGCTTGCATATCCATATTCAGTTTCTTCACTGCCCAATATGCTTTATGCTCCAATTCTACGGGAAGATGGCAAGTGATGAGGATATGGCTAGCATAAGAGCATGGAATGCGGATCCTATTCAGGTTCCTATTGGATCGGTTACAAGAGCATGGGCCAAAAAATTCCAAAAATGCGTTAAATGGGCTGATTAGAGGGATTTTGGCTCAAGCATGCATGTGGATGCCTATTGAGGAAGATGAATGAGTTGACCAGCCCAACATGATTCAAGTTCTAGAAGAATCCGGAGCTTAATTTCCGCCAGCAAAATTAGTAAGTTTAGGAGTTCTGATTGTAAGGCTCACATGCCAAGGCCATTACTTTTCTTTTATTAGACCTTTGACCTTTACTTTCCTTTTCTTTTCTATTTTAGGTAAGTAATCAGCCACTTAAAGAGCTGATTGTAATTTTTACGCAAGTAAGAATCTTTCCAGATTTTAGCCATAATTAAGATAGCTATTTTTAGGAACTTTCTTTGTAATGTTCAGCCTATTTATAGGCGTCTAGAGGCAATGAAAGAGACAGACCATTATTTAGAAAATTATGAGATTTCATTCGGCATCTAGAGGCGATGAAAGAGACAAACCATTATTCAGAAAATTGTGAGATTTCATTCTCTTTGGTTCTTTAACGAAGTATTCGAACTTATCGGAATTCTCCGTGGCATTCACCATCGACTTATCAAACGAAATTCCACCACCATTTGTGGCATCTACGACAATACCAAGATTCTTGTTTACGGGTTGGCATTGGGTCGCGGTCTTCTATATCAAGGTTCGTGTCACGATTCAAGCAACAGGTCGAGATTTCCCATCCAAACCTGATTGTGGAACGTTCTTGGGTTTCTTTTCATTGTCGGGTCTCGTTATTCTTGGCGGAGTTCGTATAATTTGGTATCAGAGCCAAGGATCTGGGTCAGGTTTATATATCCTTTAAATTTAAATTTTTCGAATCCTAGTTTTATATCAGTTTCTGATTATTAAAAAAAAAGGTGATTCCAAATTCGTTTATAATTTCTGTTTCCTGTTCCTCACGTATCAAAAAAAAAAAAAGAAAAGAAAAGAAAAAAGGAAGGAGTCTAAAAAAAAAGGACCTGATAAAATTTTTGTTTGTTTTCGTCCCTTTTGGTTCCAATTGGCCTGAAAATCACCTCACCCAAAGACCAAAATTTTTCGAGAAAAAAATTGCTAATTTGTGCTTTTAAAGGCCTAATTGGCCTTATCCCTTGTATTCTACTCTTTGAACCAGAATTACCTTGATGAGTTATTGGTGAATGGTTGCTGGAAAATTTTGAGTACTGTTTGTTTAGTTTCAAAAGAACTAAAAGAGAATTGTCGAGTGGAAAAAGACAAGAGTAGTGAACACATTAGAGGGTGAAAAGCCATATATATTTTTTTTAGTGAAAACACGAGTGTAGAGTGATTCACATTCTTGAGTGTAAACATGTAAGTGAGAGAATTGTGAGATCCTTTCTTTCTAACCTTGTTTTGCAGCAATCATGTCTCACAAAAGCATTGTCGAAGGTGCTACGAAATTGACTGATCCAAAATTGTTTATGGAGGCCATGATGAGTGAGATGAGGCATGTGATGAGGTTGGAATTGGAGCAAGTTCACGAACAGATAGATCGGATGGAGAATACACGTGTGCAGCAGCCACAACAAGCCCCCAATATGCATAGGAAGGAAAGAGTTCAACCAAGACATGTTGCGCAGGACTTTTACGAGCTCAATGAGGGCAGTTTTGTGGAAGAGGATGATTGATACGAACCACGTCAACAACGTGACGAAACCCGACACCAAATCTGGAAATAATAGCCCAAGATCTATCAAGTTTGATGGAAACCGCGACCCGTTGCTTAGCGAAGCAAGAACCTTGGTATGGTGAAGACGCCACAAACGGTTATGGAAGTCCGTTTGATAAGTCGATTTGAACGCCACAAGGAATCCTTGATAAGTTCGGATAAGTTTCTTCAAGAACTCAAGAAGAATAACTCACAATATGAGTAAACATCAAAATCTTATTTCCATCTTCTGAAATCAGCCTTATATAGGCAAAGTTACAATTTTTAAAATTCATAATCTACCCCTAAAGATAAACCTAGAAATCAGATTTTAATTAGAAATACTAATTAAATTCGGATTTATTCAAAATTTAAATTTAAACTTAAAATTAAATCAGATTACAAAAATATCAAATCTCAATCAGATTTGGTTTTGAATTTTGAACTTTTTGAGCTCTTAAAAACGTAATCTTGACTTGAATCTTTGTTGGAAAATAACGTCCACTTCATTGTTGGAATATAAAAACGTCTTGGCTCTCTTCCGGCTCAAATTTGATGAGAAAAATCAATCTTTGTTTACCATCAGTAGTGAACACGCTCTCTTCTTGTTGTAGAACTTTCTGGACTAAGTTATTCAATTCTTCTTTGAATCTTTTAGCTTTAGCTCTCGTCACCGGACCAGCTGGAACTTGAATCGGTTCGTGATAATTCCATTGATCCTTGATGTCCTCATCAATGATAGACACTCGGTGGGCAGCGTTAGGAGGTTTGGACGAGTTAGAAGAGATAGGAATAAGGAGGATAATAATTTGGGCAGCATTAAGATGAAGGTGCCTTCGTTTCATGGTAAGAATGATCCCGAGGCTTATCTAGAATGGGAAAAGAAGATGGAGCTAGTTTTTGATTACCACAACTACTCCGAGATGAAGAAGGTAAAACTTACAGCCATTGAGTTTTTTGATTATGCTATTGTTTGGTGGGATCAATTGGTGTTAGTAGGAGACGAAATAGAGAAAGACCGATGGAAACTTGGGAGGACATGAAAACGGTGATGGGGAGATGTTTTGTTCCAAGTCACTATTATCAGGATTTGTACAAGAAGCTGCAAAGGCTCACACAAGGCAATCGGAGTGTCGAATATTATTACCAAGAGATGGAGGTAGCAATGATCCAAGCAAGTGTAGAGGAGGAACGAGAAGCCACTATGGCCAGGTTTTTAGTAGGTTTGAATCAAGAAATCACCAATCAGGTGGAGTTGCTACATTATATGGAGTTGGAGGAGATGGTACACATGCCCATAAAATTTGAGAATCAACTTAAGAGGAGGGGTACATGGCTAAGCCGTTAAGCAGAACAAACTCCTTGGAAGCCGACTTATCCAAAGAAGGAAGAGACAGCCAGCGACAACCCTAAGACTGAGACTAAGCCTTCTTCCTCGACTTTCAATTTGCAAGGTAAAAATGACTCTACTGCCACTCGCAATCATGACATTAAGTGTTTCAAATGTCAAGGCATGGGACACATATCGAGTCAATGTCCGAATAAGAGAGTCATGGTGTTGCGAGACAATGGTGAAATTGTGTCCGACAATGAAAATTCCGACACCGATGACATGCCACCATTGGAGGGTGTTTCCAAGGAGGAGTATTCAGCCCCTGATGCATTAACATTGATGGCAAAGAGAGCATTGAGCTTGCAAGCAAAAGAAGTCAAAGAAGTGCAGTGGGAAAACATCTTTCACACTAGGTGCTACGTCAAAGATAAGGTATATAGTGTGATTATTGATGGTGGCAGTTGTACTAATGTTGCAAGCACAACAATGGTGAAAAAATTGGGACTGCCAATATTGAAGCATCCATGGCCTTACAAGCTGCAATGGTTAAATGATAGTGGAGAGATAAGGGTGAACAAGCAGCTGTTAGTTGCGTTTTGAATCGGTAAATACAAAGATGAAATGTTGTGTGATGTAGTACCGATGCAAGCAGGATACTTGTTGCTAGGGCGACCATGGCAGTTTGATAGGTGTGAGAAGCATAACGGCTTTACGAACAAATACTTCTTTGTACTTAATCAACGACCAATCACTCTTACACCATTGACACTGCAACAAGTATATGATGATCAAGTGAGATTGTAGAAAGAGAGCGATCAAAAGAACGAGAGTGAACAAAAGAAAACGAGTGTAAAAGAGTGAGAGGCCAAAGAAAAAAAGAGAGAAAAGGCAATTGTAGATTCAACCAATCAGAATAAAACATAGAGAAAACAAAAGAGTTTTTATGAAAAAGCCAAAGAAATCAAGCGAGCAATGTTTTCAAACCAGCCAATGATTATACTCTTGACCCTGCTTTGCCTAGTTCTGTTGTTTCTCTGTTGCAGAAATTTGAGGATGTCTTTGCCGAAGAGGTGCCTCATGGTTTGCTTCCAATTCGAGGAATAGAGCATCAAATTGACTTTGTACCCAGTGCTTCCATGCCAAACCGACCGGCTTATAGGAGCAATCCAGAGGAGCGAAAGAGCTTCAAAGGCTGGTTAGTTAATTGTTGAAATGAGGGTATGTTCGAGAAAGTATGAGTCCAGGTGCAGTTCCAGTCTTACTTATACCTAAGAAGGATGGGGCGTGGAAATGTGCGTTGATTGTCGAGCTATCAACAACATAATGGTAAAGTATCGTCATCCTATTTCTCATGTAGATGATATGTTAGATGAATTGCATGGATCTTATGTGTTTTCTAAGATTGATTTAAAGAGTGGTTATCATCATATTAGAATGAAAGAAGGCGATGAATGGAAAACTACCTTTAAAACAAAATATGGTTTGTATGAATGGTTAGTTATGCCTTTTGGTTTAACTAATGCTCCGAGCACTTTTATGAGACTTATGAATCATGTTTTGCATTCATTTATAGGTAGATTTGTTGTCGTCTACCTTGATGATATACTCATTTATAGCAAAAACTTTGACGATCATATAGTACATTTGAAATTTGTTTTAGATGTGCTTCGAAAAGAAAAGTTGTTTGCTAATTTGAAGAAGTTTACCTTTTGCATCGATAAACTTGTGTTTCTAGGATTTGTTGTGGGCACATAAGGTATACAGATTGTCAAGGACAAGGCACGTTTAATCCAAGAGTGGCCGACTCCCACAAATGTAGGTGATGTGTGAAGCTTTCATGGACTTGCTAGCTTCTACCGATGGTTTATGAAATATTTCAGCACATTGGCCGCACCACTAACCGAAGTAATCAAGAAAAATGTTAGTTTCAAGTGGGAGATGAACAAGAGAAGGCATTTCAATTGCTCAAGCAAAAGCTAACCAACGCCCCTTTACTGTCTTTGCCAAACTTTAATAAAACATTTGAAATTAAATGTGATGCTTCAGGTATTGGTATAGGCACAGTTTTAATGCAGGAGGGACGACCAATTGCTTACTTTGGTGAGAAACTAAGTGGGGCAGCCTTAAACTACCCGACTTATGACAAGGAGTTGTATGCATTGGTTAGGGCTTTGGAGACATGGCAGCACTACCTATGGCCTAAGAAATTCATGATTCACACCGATCATGAATCCTTGAAACACTTGAAGGGCCAACACAAGCTAAACAAAAGGCATGCTCGTTGGGTGGAGTTCATTGAAACATTTCCATACGTCATTCGGTATAAGCAAGGAAAGGAGAATATGGTCGCTGATGTACTTTCTCACAAGTATGCATTACTCTCTACACTTGATGCAAAATTGCTTGTTTTTGAGCGCATTAAAAATTTATACATTAATGACCATGGATTTTGTGAAGAATACCAGGCTTGTGAGAAAAACGCTTGTGGTAAGTTCTTTAGGCATGATGGATTCCTGTTTCGAGAGAATAAGTTATGCGTGCCTAATTGTCCTTTGAGGGATTTGTTAGTGCAGGAATCACATGGTGAAGGATTGATCAGACATTTTGGAGTCACAGAAACTTTAGTTGTTTTACAGGAACACTTCTTTTGGCCACATATGAAATGAGATGTTGAGAAATTTTGTGGACAATGTATCACTTGTAGGCAAGCTAAGTCCCGAGTGCAGCCCCATGGCGGAATTTATTAAGCAGATACATAAGAAGGCAAGGCTCAACATTGAGCGAAGAATGGAGCAATATGCAATACAAGCCAACAAGGGGCGTCACAAACTGATTTTTGAACCTAGAGATTGGGTTTGGTTGCATATGCAAAAGGAGCAGTTTCCGACACAGAGGAAATCCAAACTACAATCTAGAGGGGATGGACCTTTCCAAGTCTTGGAACGGATCAACGACAATGCATACAAGCTAGATTTGCCTGGTGAGTATAATGTAAGTGCTATCATCAATGTCCTTGATTTGAGTCCTTTTGATATAGGTGATGAACTTGATTTGAGGACAAATCCTTTTTAAGAGAAGGGGAATGATGAGGACATGGCTAGCACAAAAGCATGGAATGCGGATCCTATTCAAGTTCCTATTGGACCGGTTACAAGAGCACGGGCCAAGAAATTCCAAAAGGCATTAAACGGGCTGATTAGTGGGATTTGGGCTCAAGTATGCACGTGGAGGCCTATTGAGGAAGATGAACAAGTTGACCAGCCCTTAACAAGCATGATTCAAGTTCTAGAAGAATACGGAGCTTAATTTCAACCAGTAAAATTGGCAAGTTTAGGAGTTCTAATTATAAGGCTCACGTGCCAAGGCCATTACTTTTCTTTTATCAGACCTTTGACCTTTACTTTCCTTTTATTTTCTATTTGTAGGCAAGTAACCAGATTTTAGCCACTATTAAGATAGTTATTTTTAGGAACTTTCTTTGTAATGTTCAGTCTATTTATAGGTGTCTATGAGGCAATGAAAGAGAAAGACCATTAGTCAGAAAATTGTGAGATTTCATTCTCTTTGGTTCTTTGACAAACTATTCGAACTTATCGGAATTCTTCATGGCGTTCACCATCGACTTATCAAACGGAATTCCACCACCGTATGTGGCGTCTATGACAATACCAAGGTTCTTGTTTGTGGGTTGGCATTGGGTCGCGGTTTTTTATACCAAGGTTCGTGTCATGATTCAAGCAATGGGTTGAGGTTTCCCATCCAAACCTGATTGTGGAATGTTCTTGGATTCCTTTTCGTTGTCCAATCTCGTTATCTTAGCGGAGTTCACATCAGTAAGCCTTGACGTACACCAATCTATAGGGAGACATTCTAATTTGGTGTTTTGAATGCAGTTCGAAATATGCCCATACTGCATCATCAAGCTTATGGGCCCAGTATTTGTGAGAGCTATGAACCGTTTTCTCCAAAATCAACTTTAATTTTTTGTTGGAGATTTCTGCTTTCCCATTAGTCTGAGGATGGTAAGCAAGCACAGTTCGATGTTTGACCCATGTTTTTGAAAAAGAGCCCGAATTTGTTTTTTGCAAAAGTGCAACCCTTCATCACTTATTATAGCCCTTGGAGTACCGAACCTCGTGAAAATGTTTTTTCGGAGAAATTAAGCACAATCTTACCATCATTTGTCAAAGTTGCTGCTGCTTTAACCCATTTTGGCACATAGTCTATCACAAGGAGGATGTATTTATTGTTGTAGGATGAAGGAAACATTCCTATGAAGTCAATGGCCCATACACGAACAACTCTACTTCAAGAATATTCTTCAAAGGCATCTCGTTCTTTTTGGAAATATTTCCTATTCTTTGGCATTTATCACAAGCGGCAACAAAGGCTTAAGTATCCTTCAACAAATTAGGACAATAGAAGCCCGATTGCAAGACTTTAGCAACCGTTCAGTTTCCTCCAAAATGTCCACCACATTCAAGTGTGTGACAATGGCGTAATATCCCCCATCTCTTCTTCTGGTACGTATCTCCTTATAATCTAATCTGCACAATGCTTGTATAACACATGTTCTTCCTAATAGTAGTGCTTCATATCAAAAAAGAACTTCTTCTTTTGTTGTTGTGAGAGGTTCGACAGAATAATCTTGCCTGCAAGTAAGTTGACATAATCGGCAAACAAGGAAAATTCTTTGTAGTAGAAATAGCAAATAGTTGCTCATCTAGAAAGTGGTCATCAATGGGAGGTTTTTACAACTCTTCCTCTTCTGGTAATTCGAGCCTAGAGAGATGATCCGCTATAAGATTCTCAGTGCCCTTCATATCTTGTATCTCCAGATCAAATTCTTGAAGCAATAACACCCAACGAATAAGCCTAGGCTTTGCATCCTTTTTGGCCATAAGGTATTAATGGCTGAAGGATCAGTGAAGACTATTACCTTATTGCCAATTAGATAAGGTCTGAACTTGTCAAAAATTAAGACAATAGCAAGTAACACCTTTTCTGTTGTTGCATAATTGAGCTGAATATCATTGAGGGTCCTGCTAGCATAATTAATAGTATGAAAAATCTTGTTCTTCCGCTGTCCTAGAACCGTTCCTACTGCATCATCACTTACATCACACATCAACTCAAATGATAACTCCAAATCCGGAGCTACAACAATAGGCCCCAACACAAGCTTTTATTAAATCACAGTGAATGCCTTCTAACATTCTTCATTGAACTCAAAAGGAGTACGTTGCACTAGCAAGCTTGAAAAAGTATTGGTGATCTTGGAAAAATCTTTGATAAATTTTCTATAGAATCCAGCATGATCAAGAAAACTCCGAACTCCTTTGACCAAAGTTGGTGGTGGTAGCTTCTCTATTATTTCTATCTTCGCCCAATCCACTTCTATTCCTTTAGATGAGACTCGATGATGCAAGACAATCCCATCTTTCACCATGAAGTGGCACTTTTCCCAATTAAGCACTCGAAAGATGTCTCCGCCTTAAGAGTCTTCCAAGTGATATGCAGAAGCTGAAGTCCTTGAAATGTCTTGATCTAAATAGATGTTATTCCTTCAACAAGCTACCAGTGCTTCCAAGGAGCTTGATTGAGTTACATTTGATGGGAAAGTTACAGTTAATGGGAACATCAATAGAACATGTGCCTTCATCATCCATTAAGCATCTCTCCAGGCATTTGTAAGTTGAAGTCCTTGAAACATCTTGATCTAAATGGATGTTATTCCTTCGACCAGCTACCAGTGCTTCCAAGGAATTTGATTGAGTTGGATTTGACTGGAATATTAATAGGACAGTTGTCTTCATCATCCATTGAGCATCTCTCTAGTCTCGAGAAGCTAACGTTCTATGGTTGCAAAAAGCTTGAGTCTGCCTATTGACATTTGTAAGCTAAAATCCCGTCAAAGACTTGATCTTACATATTGCTATAAGTTGGAGATGTTCCCAGCAATATTGGAGCATGTGGAACATTTGGAGACTCTTAACTTTCGGGAATCAGGAATTTGAGTGCTACCCTCGTTAGCCAATTTGCACTTTTTAAGGTCACTAGATTTGCATTCATCCAATTTGTCAGAAATTCCAGATGATATTGGTCGGTTATCTTCAATAACAACACTAAATCTAGATGGAACCCATATAGAGGGAATACCGGTAAGCATCAAAGATAATTCTAAGCTCATTGAGCTCTCAATTAGTAATTACAAGGGGCTCAAATCTTTGCCAGAGCTTCCGTGTCTCTCGAACATCTTGATGCAAGTGGATGCATGTCATTAGAGACAATATCTAATTCAAGGGATGCACTCAGACAAGGGTTGAGGAGTGGCAATCTTGTCATAACATGTATGGGATATTTGTATGCTGATTGTTTAAACTTGGATCAGAACACGAGCAACAACATAGTAAGTGAATTTCAGCTCAGAACATTGGACACATCAATTAAATCCATGCAACCAGAATGCCGATTAGAGGTATTTATCTCTATCTTCTTTTTCTACTTCTTCTTCTTCTTTGTGTCTGATTGTTTGAGGAGTACAGCTTGACTTGTTTTCATAACTGAACTAACCAAGACTGTTTCTTATCTTGCAGATATCAGATAATCCTGGTGTTAGCATTTGTTGTTCTGGAAACAAGATTCTGATGTGGTTTGCGTATCAATTAGAGGGCTCTTCAATAAAAATTAGGCTTCCTTCCAACAGGAAGAATACCAAATTCTTCGGATTTGCTTTATGCGTGGTTGTTACAGAGAACATATTGGGTTTGGATTTATGTTGTGAAGCAAATTTCAAAACTATTTATGGTGAAAGCTTTGATTTCTTTTGGGATTTCAATAATCTTAGTAGACTAGTCTTGGATTTTAATTCAAGTAATGTGTTCATGTGGTATAGGCATGAAAACTACCAGGACTGTCTTGATGAAGTGGAGGTGTCATTTTGCTTCTACGATGAAACTGAAGAAAGCAAGGTGACGGCTTGTGGAATCCGCCCACTATATCTGCAAGATACAGAGGAACATGGTATAACTAAGGAGCATGGAAAATCAAATGCTACAAGTACTGAAGCCATCACTTGTAAAAATGACCCACATCCTAAGAGAATTAAAACTAGTACTTTCAATTCCCAGTGACTCTGATGACCATGTGCCTGTTAGAATTCAAATAGGGAGGCTTGGTGAAGTTCAAAACTGCTTGTGTCTGAAGCCTTTTTTATGGACTACCGTACAATAGAGTGAATTTGGTGGTGTTAGCTTTGATTTCATTTGAAGCTCCAATGCCTTCACAATGCCTCAAAATATGTCATGTTTGATTGCTGCTTAATTACGTCAGTGTGAGTATTCTCTCTCTCACTCTCTCTCTCTCTATATATATATATATATAATTAGAATATTTTTCAGATATTATAATTAAGGAATTAATAGGATATGAAACTCCTAGAATAGCTCGTTTCCTTGTATGTTTAAATTCTGTACCTTACAGTTACCCCAATTTTTATGGACAAGTCCAAGTTTTGATTCTTCTGAACCATCTTTAGCTCTCCAAGCTCCCCAGAAATGCTAAACATTGTTTTCACCACTATGTATGTATGTATGTAATTTATTTATGTATTTTGTAAGTTCCCATTTTCTATTTCTGTGTTTTAAGTTTCTAAAGTAATTTTGTTTTTATATGTTGTTTCAAAGTGCATGTTTGTATATGGTGACATCTATCGTGTTTGTGTATGGTATTTTGATGTCAGTTATATCCTGATATACACATACACACAGATATAATAACACAAATGAAGTCAAAGCAGTACAATCGAATTTGCCTTGCGTTACGGATTTCAAATCATCTAAAGAAAATGCATGCAGTGTATGACTTGAGCGATGGAAGGTCTGGATGGATATCTATGGCGTCCAAATGGAACGAGGAACAGACTTATTTGCCTTTTTTGACGCCTCGTCGGCCGTTTGCATTAAGCAACTGCCCCTGTACTCTCTCCGAGTACTCCCGGGCGCCGGGCGTAAATTTATATGTGGATAAGAAAAGATCAGACAAGAATAACAAGTTTGCAGTCCTTTGGCACTCTTGCATTCAGGATAGGCTCAAGGTATTCCTTTGTCTGGTGCTTGTTGGTTCATTAGATAAAAAAGGGCGGGCTCTGCTCTCGTTTTCCTTACTATTCTCCTTGGTAAGGCCCACGATATTGATGTAGGAGGAGGAGGCACATCAAGAAAGTGGGTAATTTAGGATTCGCTCCAACTTACACGATGTATCAGAAGATTGTGGCGAGGTTATTATACTATAGAGATGTGAGGGTAATCTTATATTTTTTCTATGTGATATTATTCTAAACTACCTCCTCCTAATACATTATTTATACTTTGCGACGGAATTCTCCTTGTTACTTTTGACGCTTTTTCATTCCAAATTTTAAATCTTTTCTCGTAGAGCAAAATTTTGCGGAATATATAAAAATATAAGTGGTGCTAAATATACCTACTGTCTAATAACCCAAGTTAACAGTGGTATAATGTGCCAAATATTACGTAAGCCAGGCTCTCGCATGACCGGTGCCGAAAGTAATCTATTGGGCTAGTTTCATAAACTTGGTATAGTTTATTGGGATTTTCATTTTAAAAAATCAACCTGTTAAGTGAAGTGGATTAATACCCATCTCTGTCTATTATTGATATTGTTGTTTACGATGTGGGACTCATATTTCTTTTTACACTTAAATGGTGCCATATTTAGAGTTTTTGCTTCACTTAATTATTGGTTCAGATTTTTATTATGTTGACAACTTTTTATTTGACATTATATGATGATAAAAATCTTGAAGCCACTGTAGATGTGGCAATATTCAAAAGATGTTCTCTTTTTGGGGCATTCCTCAACCCCCTTATCATATTTCTCATAATAACATATTAGATTATCTATGGTAACCTGCCAAGCTACTCGACACCGATGGTAATATGCCATAATACTAATAGTTACTTACTACATTTTAAGGCGGTTTTGGTCAGTTTGGTTTCCAATTCAGACTGAACACCATCATTCTTCGAAAGATAAGATCAAGCGCCGAGCCGGGCATTGGAAATTCGACCGATGCCAGTCATTTTCTAACGATTTTCAGGGGATGGTAACCAGATAGTTTAAGAGCAATAACCTGACAGTTTAAGAGAAGTAATTTAGCACTTTTAATTGTTTTATACATTATATAATTTTCATTAATCATGTAAAATTAAAAACAGGAATTTCGTATATATATTTTGTATGTTATTATTATGTAATATGTATATACAATAATATGTATCTAAAATATATAAAATTAGAGTCGGTCGATTTCGATTTCAAACTGAGTCCAAAAACCTCCATCGAACACCGAGCTTCCCATTATTTTGGTGGTTCAGTTCACCGAATGCCAATATTCGATTTCAACTTCGTTGATTTTCCGTAATCAATTTTTCGGGTGGAGGCCGTCATATATATATATATATATATATATATATCTCATTTTAAGTAAATCTTGGTTTAAAAACGGCAGGGTATAAAGAGGAAAAAAAAAAGAAGAAGAAGAAGAAGAAGAAGAAGGGAGAGTAGATGTGGTTGTATTGGTAAGTTTGAAGAGTAATAGTATTAAGGATATTAACTATAATCTTAATTTTTGAATATTAATCTGCGTCATACTAAAGAATATTATAAAGTAAATATAAGTAAATATATTATTTCATCAAATTATGCGCAATTTTTAAATAATAAACAGGTATTTATTAGTAAATCTAGTATTTAATTTGTTTTGAGTTTATTGATTTTTATGATAAATTTGATATTTACTATGTAAATTCAACATTTACCCCTTTAGAATATAAATCGATATATTATTCAATCAAATTATGTGTAATTTTAATTAGTTATTATGTAGTTTATCTAAAAGTGTGGGAAGAGTAGATAGTGGGTTGATATTAGTGTCCCCAATCTGAATTTAGTCAATTATGCTTTTTTTTTTTTAAGAAATTATGCTATTTATTTCGAATCTTTTAAAATTATGTTATTTATTATTAGACAAAAGATCAAACATGTAATTTTGCTCACTATCCCTACAAGAAGGGGAAATCTATTTATATTTAGATAACTTTACTAATAGTAAGCTACTTCTGATTACTCTTCAAGTCTAATTATAACATATGAAAAAATTATAAAGTTTTGAAAACACACTTCCAATACTTTATTTTACTGTATCTTCTGGAAAACAACCAATGATAAAAAATTTCTTCCTCCGTTGCAGTGGTTTTCACTTATTACTTCTAAATATACATGTGTGTGTTTGTGCATATATATGGCTCTTTTTAATGGATGTCAATCTTGCAAAAGGAGTAATATCTTTTTTTTTTTTTTTGGCTGATTCTATCTTTTAAATAGGAAAATTACACTACATGACATGTCCAAAAATGTGAATTGAAATATAGAAATTTTGTGGAATAGTTTAGAGTAGCATTGTTACGTGGTAAGTATTATAAAGTCTTATGCTGTATAATTACATTATTGCTATTATAATAATGTGATTTTTTGCCATTTGTAAAATATTCTTCTTCTTTTTTTTTTCGCTTAATTCCACTAACTATTTTGCTATATGTTTAAGAACCTTTAAAAATAAAAATAAAAATGAAAACTCACAGCAAAAGTACCTTTAAAAAAAAACAAAAACAAAAATAAAATTCTCTATCTCAATGCAAAAGTTCTTATTCTTAAAAAAAATTTTCCAACATTGATAATCCAACAAGATACGTTTCAAAAGAAGAATCCACGGAATTTACAAGGTTACACTTGCAACTTTTAAATGCGATAGCTGTTGGTAACAAAAACGTTACAATTAAAAAAACAACAAAAAAAACATAATGCGAGACATATTTTAAGGATTGCATAACATAAAAATGAAAAATACTAATTACTAATTAAAAAAAACGTTAATTAACAATTCAATTATTACATATCTGTTAGCACATTAAAACTGTCACATAAAAATATGAGACCAAATAATTTTACTTTTTTTTTTCATACGAAAATTAGACTTTTAATCACGATAATTTTTGACGATACGTCACTAATAATGATGAGTAACAGAAGTCCACTGATTTGTATGATAAGTTAGCGGCATGTAGTAGAGCTGCAGCGGCATAGCAAGAATGTAACCGGGATGCCCTGTTGAGTAGCCGAAAGGTGCAAGGCTCGCGGGGTATGACTCTATGCCTGAACTTGGAGCTGTTTGGAAATTAAAATAATTGTGATTCATGGATGAGGGCAATATCCCTGGAAATGGAAGCACCAACGCTGGAATAGCAGTAACCACCTCGGGGAAGGGACTGGGTCTAGGCTCATCCATAGTGAGTGCAGTTGACTCAAACATCTTCATTTTGTTTCTTCCTCTGCATAAAAATAAAATAAAATAAAATAAAAATCAATGTGTAAAAATTACTGAAAAGAAAAAGGGTTAAAATTAAAGGCACTAGTACCTTCTTATCTAGTTTGGCATTTGTATCATGATGGGATAACGGTTAAATTTTAGGGTTATTCTGAGTTTTAAAATTTATGGTCCTAATATGGTAACAAACAATTTATTTTTCAATATTATTTTGTTTTTATCATTTGATCAATTGTAACATTTTATTTTGAAATATCTAAATAGTAAAACCAGATTCAAAATAGGAGAAATTGTGGAAATTGCTTCTTTAGTGTACATGTTTAGAATTTTTATCCCATGATTCGAATTTTTACCCTGAAATTACTTTTTATTTAACATTATAAGAAAGCAAAAATATGAACTAAGATAATATTCTAGAGATGCGTTCTTTTTGGGACATTACTTGAAAAACTCCTTCAAAATAGCTACTAAATTCTATATATTATACATTCTATTTTTTCTTTCAATATATTTTATTTCACTCTCATTAAAAATAAAAAAATAAAAAATAAAAAAACAAAGACCTGTTTTGGTCAACATGCGACTTTTGTTTAGGCCTTGACCTCATTTTCTCTGCAAAAAAAAAAAAAAAAAAAAAAAAAAAAAAAAAAAAAGATATTCACAGACAAATCAGATCTTTCAACTAAAATGAAATTAAAAAAAAAAACGCAATTTATTAGTCATCCAATGAAAACAATGAAGTTCTCGATAATATAGGCACTTAAGTTTCCTTGGGCATTTATATATTTTAGTATGATTAATAATGCTTAATAATGAAATAAAAAATATTATATAGTTTTAAATTATAAACATTCTATTTGATGAGCTTTCTCGGAATGCAACATTAATTTAAGCGGTATTTTGTGATTTTGATTATATATATATATATATATATATATATATATATGTGTGTGTTTAGCTTTGATAACTTCTTTGCAAAATAACTTAGTTTATAGTTTTTTTCTCTAAGGTATTATTAGTGTATTATATTTTTCCTAATGAATATATATATATATATATATATCTGTATATATCTATTCGAATTTTAGATGTGTAAGATATCTAACAAATTGGAGATCACAAAAACTATATATATCTTTTTAAGTCCATTTAACATTAGTCCACTAAGTACATATGTAGGGCCTTGTTAATATATATATATATATATATATATATATTGTAAATATAGGTGAAACAAGAAACTGAATAAAGGGTGTTATAAATTAATTACCTGCAAATTGAGGTGACTGAAATAACTGACCTGGGAGTTGTGGTATATTTGAGAAACATTTTAAGGACTGGGGGGAAAAATGAAAAGTTGGAGGAGTAGAGGGTTTTATTGGTGGTAGTGTTGGAGTCTTCTTAGAGTAAGGATTTGGCCCTGGAATAATGAGGCCACATCCAAAGGTGGGAAATTTGGCATCCTCTTTCACTGGGCATCCAAATATGAATGGGCTTGGGGAAAATGGTAAAGAATTGGAATCCTCTTTCTCTTTCAATGAGCTTGAGCCAAATGGTGAATAATGGGAATCCGCTTTGCATGAGCTTCGGGAAAATGGTGAAGAATTGGGATCCCCTGTCAATGGGCGTGAAGAATTGGAATCCTCATTCAATGGGCTTCCAAATAAGGAGGAATTGGAATCCCATTTCAATTGGCTTGGACCAAACCGTGAAGAGTTAAAATCTCCTTTGGAAGGGCTTAAGCCAAACGAGGAAAAATTAGAATCCTGATTGAATAGACTTGAATGAAATGAAGAGTTAGAATCTCCTTTGAAAGGGCTTGGGCCAAATAGGAAAGAATTGGAATCCTGTTTGAATTGGCATGGATCAAATGGTGAAGAGTCGGAATCTACTTTGAAAGGACTTGGGCTAAATGAGAGAGAACTGGAATCTTGTTTGAATTGGCTTGGACCAAATAGGGAATAGTTGGAATCGTCTTTCGATGGGATAAGTACGGAAAAATTAGAAGGCCCTTTGAAGAGGCTTGGGCCAAATGTGGAATAATTGGACCGTTCCACAGCTTGGGAATCCCCTAATGCATACGAAGATTTGTCTGCTTCACTTCCTGCCATTAATAAAAATAGATTAAATCGATATTTTTTAGATAAAAGGACTTGATGAAAACGCAGACAGTAAAAAAAAAAAAAAAAAAAGGCAGCATCTTTTTGTCCCATGTAAATAATTATTTTTTCTTAAAATTAAATTAAAAGTAAATAAATAAATATATATATATATGTGTAAGAAGATTGTAATTGCCTGTGGTAATGACACAAAGGCAAAAGGAAACTAGTAGTAGTACCATTCATTCTTATTGTTTTATTATTTTGTAATTTGCTGAATACTATATAGTCAACTCACTAACAATAACTTTTTTTTTTTTTTAAGTAAAAAAGTAAGGGGAAAAAACGATAATTAGTATTGGAAGGAACAAAAACAAATAAATGAATTTAAAAAGAAAATAGTCACCAAAAAAAGAAAGTCAGAGAAACTGAAAGCACTCACCAGACATGTTTGTGTTGGTATTCTTGAATCTTAAAAAACTTTATATAGATTGAGAATAATAAGAAGAAAAAGAAAGAGGAAAGAGGTGTAGAATTGAGTTTTTTTCAGAGAATTAATCCCTTCTTAAAGTGTACGATCCTGCTGTATTTTAACGCAGTCAGACAAATCTATTTTATTTATTATTTAAAAAAAAAACGCAAATTATTGCTTCAAATCCACGCTACACGTTTGGGTCCTAGCTGAGCTCTGTTCGGTTCCATCTTCAGGCTTTGGGCTTCAATTTGGCCCCATGGTGTGCAAATTGTAGCTTATAGCAGAGAGATGGCATGGCAGTTTCAACATTTTTTCAACATTTATATCAACATTTTTCCAAGTAGAGATAATAATAATAATAATAATAAATAAATAAAAAAACTTGCGTCAATAATTTTGTACATCTGACATTACATTCCTCTTGCACAAAAACGTGCGTGTCTATTATTAAGATAGTTAAATGAACTGACCAAAATTTTTTCCTCATCATTTACATATCAATTAACTCTTTGTCAAAGTTATCACCCTTTTTGGGAATAGTGTACATAATATAATAACTCCCTGTATGGCACTCAAGAAATGTGTATTTACCAGGAAAAAAAAATACAGTGAAAACATTGGCGTTAAACTACATGGCATCATCCTCTAGAGTGATCTCTTCATTAGGGCTAATACTTCTCCTTCGGAACCGAGACAGAGGCGCACCGATTGATTGAGAGTTCTCCGCCAACATATAAAGACAAAACAAGCATAACCCTGATTCAAGCAGACAAGATCCAGATAAGTCGCCAGATATTGATGCTTGAGACAGGATAGAGAAAAGGAGCACAGATTCTGTTTGTTCATGCTCTAAAGAATCATAATCTGATTGACTTGGATAGCACAAAAGCTGAGCAAATAGATCTTTTTTACTTAACGGCTTCGTCTTTTTTGTATTTCATCCGAAGCGTGTATAATTCATTCTAATCCATATATAATTCATTTGTGTTTATAAAATTTGTAGCTATTGTATATGTTGATATCAACATTTTTTCAACATTTATATCAACATAGTAGAGATAATAATAATAATAATAATAAATAAATATTAAAAAAAAAAGACTTGCGTCAATAATTTTGTACATCAGGCATTACATTCCTCTTGCACAAAAGCGTGTGTCTATTATTAAGATGGTTAAACGAACTGACCAAAACTTTTTCCTCATCATTTACATATCAATTAACTCTTTGTCAAAGTTATCACCCTTTTGGGAATAGTGTACATAATATAATAACTCCCTGTATGGCGCTCAAGAAAGTTGTATTTACCAGGAAAAAAAAAAAAATACAGTGAAAACATTGGCGTTAAACTACATGGCATCATCCTCTAGAGTGATCTCTTCATTAGGGCTAATACTTCTCCTTCGGAACCGAGACAGAGGCGCACCAATTGATTGAGAGTTCTCCGCCAACATATAAAGACAAAACAAGCATAACCCTGATTCAAGCAGACAAGATCCAGATAAGTCGCCAGATATTGATGCTTGAGACAGGATAGAGAAAAGGAGTACAGATTCTGTTTGTTCATGCTCTAAAGAATCATAATTTGATTGACTTAGATAGCACAAAAGCTGAGCAAATAAATCTTTTTTACTTAACGGCTTTGTCTTTTTTGTATTTCATCCGAAGCGTGTATAATTCACAGGTGATTCTGAATGAGATGGTTAATTTATCACGTTTGTAGGAATTTCAGACACCTTAAAAATCAAGGTGACATAAATCTGTGGTTATGACTAGTTTAAGTCGAATAGGGAATGAACTACGAAAATGAAAAACTTGAAACAAGCAAAGAGCAATCGGAAAAACAATATCGAAATTAGGAAGCCACTTCTCCATCATTTTCCTTCACTATCACGAGATGACAACAATCTTAAGAAGGACTATATTTTCATACATAAGCTTTCAGCTACTCAATGAGAACATTAGGGTACCACTACAAACTTACTGATGTGGCATTAGATCAATGGAGTCGTTGCCAATTTGCCGCACGGTGCAGTAAAGAGTGATGAAAGAATAGGCAAACAATAATTTTAGTGCTTGATAGATTAAGAAAATATATTACAAATGTAAAAGATATGTTAAGGATTGGAAATCAGGGTGGATGCGTTTGAGAGCCGTCAATACATTGCTAACCCAGATCCTAGAAATATACAGTTTAATTAAGAAAATCATCAACTCAGAGATTGTTGCCATCACATTTTCAATGCACACAACTTCCTATCTAAAACCATGCATCAAAACATTATAATCTCCGTTTAAGGGCTAGTACAAGACATCCTTACAAAGCAATACATTGTAACTCAAGTATTCTTCCGCTATAGTAACTTCACTAAATAGAAAGGAAAGTCACAAAACATAAAAATAACAATCTAGCAGAAAACAACAAAAATATCATCTTCCTTACCGATGAGGAACAAGAATAGACTACGAGGAAGATGATAATAAAACTGGAAAGTCACCGTTAAGTTTAATCTCTTACATTTTGTTAGAGTTTTGAAAAGTTTCCAAAACTATTTCAATAGGTTTCCTTTTACTGAGAGTTGGGTAGTTTCCATTGTTTGTTAGTTTACTTTCCCATTCGTGTTAGCTTTTATTTATTTATTTTCTTGTCTTTTTTTTCCATTAAAAAGATTGTCTTGAAAATTAAGACTTGTTTAATGTAGGATATTAGATATTAAGATCCCTCATAGTTTAATATACAAAATTAGTAGTTATCCCAGTCTCCTGTCAGGTACCAGAAGGAAGCACCAAACTAATAAGCAATTAAAGTCATGAACCACAACGAAATTCTAGAGAGAAGGTGATTTCTGTCGTACGTGTCAAAGAGTCTAAATCATGAAGGAAGCACCAAACTTACCAGTATAGGCAACTGTAAGTCCGGAAACAACTCGTCCCAAAGCTGACAGGATATAAAGACAAAATACAACCTGAAAAAAGACAAAATATGAAAAATCTCACACCAAATAACTACTTCTATTTAAAGAAGTCATACTAGTCTGATTGCCGTTCTGATTGACAAAACAGAAACATTACAATCGTGGGCATCTATCGAAAGAACAAAAAAGTCTGCTTAAGTTAACCTATCGATGGACATGCAAAGAGTTGTCGGCCAAAGGGCCTGGCATAAAAGTCAAACCGTACTCGCATGAAGAACCAAAGAAACGAGTGAAAAAAACCAATCCAAATCACAAGACGAGAAAAACAAAAAATCAGTAAAACATTCAAGAATACCTTAAGAAAAAGCCTCTTGTCGTGGCCTGTCGCTGCAACCCTCAACACAGACTCGGCGGCACCGACAGTGTTAGCTAACCACGCAGCAATGCTATTAGCAGTGTCCTGAGAAATCTGCCACTCCAGTGGATCCACAGGTACCCTTCATTATCAATTATTTTTCAATACAATTAGATATTCTAAAACATATATATATATATATATATATATATATATTACCTGCCATTCTCAAATACACACACACACACTAAATGTCTTTAGGTCTTACACAAGTTCAACTCTTTACCAATCTTTTAACCATCGCCAATTCTGTAGCGTTTCTAAATTTTCACCAATCATTAAAAGGGGAAGAAAAAAAAAAAAGTCCTGGAGTGGTGCAATGTCGGAAATGAAATTTGATTATGCACATCTGAAAACCCTAATCAAGTATAATTTTCAACAGAAAATCCCATGAAAGAAGAAAGAATTCAAACTCCAAATTCCAAAACAAAAACCCTAATAAGTTTAAATCGTCACGAAACTCCTAATTGATCGACAGAAACTCCAAATCATAATTCCAATAGAAAAAAGAAAGAGTCAAAATAATAATGGGAGAAAAAAAGGGAGGGAGGACAGACAAGATGTTCATTTGCAAAGAGTTAAAATAATAGTGGGAGAAAAAGAGGGAGGGAGGACAGACGAGATGTTCATTTGCCGGAAGAGGAGGCCGAGAATGGCGAGAGAACAGAGGAGGACGATGAGGACGTCGGAGAAGAGAGAGAGGAGGCTGGCTTCTCTGTACGCGCAGTGGTAGTACACCAGGCTTCCGCATATCGCCACTATCACCGGCCTTCCTATCTCTGATCTGCACTCCATTTCTCTCTCTCTCTCTTCTTTCTCTCTCTAAAAACTAGACAAGACCAGCTCCTCTCTCTAGGCTGAGAGCTTTCCCTCTGTTCTGTTCTGTTCTGTTCTGTAATGGCTCGCCTTTATTGACTTGTTCTATTCCTTCTACAATTATATGTTTTTGGCAGGATTTGTGAATATGTTGGCCACTGTCTTGTCCAGGATGCTTCGTCCGGAGCAAATCCGTTCCTAATGGGGATTAGGAGATAACATATAATATTTTATAAAAATTATTTTTAAAAATACGTGGATTCATAAAATAAAGATTGAAATTATAAGAAATGGACAAATAAAAAATAGAATTTTTTATGTTTATCCTTTCAACTTTTTTTGCTTTAAATGTTTTATAGAGGAATTTGTAATGTTTTAATAAGACCTTTAATGATTTTATGGTTAAGATTTTCATTTGTATATGTTTAGAATTTGGTTTGTTTATGAAATATTTAGTTTTGAATTAAAACTATTGTGCATTTTCTATTTTATTATTATTTTTTTTGTTGTATTTTTAAATATATATTTATAATAGATGAGAACGAGACGGGTATGAGGAAAGCCCCTCTGATCAGGAATTCCCATCCCCGACCCTGTTTCTATTTAAGTGGGGATGGAGATGGAGATGCGACGATTTTGGGAGTGAGAATAGGGACGGAAAAGCATTTTTCGACCCCGTCTCTCCACATTGCCATCTTACCATTATCCTTCCATGAAGACAATGGAATGGCTAAGCGGGAAAGGGTGACCTATACCAATTTATACTAAAGTTGGTTTTACTACGTGGTTAAGAGAAAATTCGATACAATATTAAATTATTATGTTAATTATATATTTTAATAAGTGATCTAAGTTTTTAAAAATTAGTAAAACAACCCTTTTTTTTGAATGGTCTTAGATGGTCAGTCAATGATTGATCATATAATATTATTAATTTCGTAAATCAGTAATTGACTGCAGTCAATCACTGATTGAGCATAACATAAATCACCAATTTTCATGTCAGAATCTGGAAAAAAATGAATCGGAGTGGTCATGAATAGGAGTGGGTAGGATTCGGAGTGGACTGGATTCGGAGTCAGAATATGTTGTTTACTTGGGTTCCAGGAATCGGAGATGGAATCACTGTCAATCCTATTCATGCGTTTACTTAGAACAGGAATCGAAGTCAGTTGCCGTAAATTTACTTGTATACCCCTTTATTTATTGTGTTTTCAAAAATTAAAAAATTGATTAATGTTTTTAATTTATTATCATACTGTTAATCAAAAGTAAAATAACCATTATGATATTAAGACAGTAAAATTAAATTGTGTAATTTTTTGTTTAAAAAAATTTAAAAGAGTTAAAAAAAATGAAATAAAATAAGTAAAGTATAAAAAAATATAAAAATATATTGTAATAAAAAAAAGTTATTTATTTACTCTAATAACATTGATAGTAATTAGGATAGTTATATAATATTAAATTAATAAAAATATATTATATTTGGTTAATAAAAATAATTAATATAGGTTATTATTATTTTTTAATATAATTTTTAGCAAATAAAATAAGGTTAAAATGATAATAATTTTATGAAGATTATTTTTTACATAAAAAAGTTAAAATTTGGGATAACTAGTTTGTTCTAGTAAATATTTAACTTTTTTTGAAATATAAATTTGGTTAAAAAAGCATAATGTTGAAATAAATTTCTAAAATTAAAATTGGAGGCAAAATAATAATTTAACTTTAATATCAGGAGTGAGAGTGCTAACCCGATGGGAGGCTTTAGAATGCCAATCCCCTTATTCAATCCTAAATTAATGTGGGTCCCACACACTTTCACTGTCATTCCAAGATAAAAATAAATAAGTAAACATAGGATTGATTCTCATTTCCTACTCCGATTCCCTATTCTTGGAAAGTAAATATGCCATAAAGTTGGTTTTACTAGTGGTTAAGAGAAAATTCGATACAATATTAAATTATTATGTTAATTGTATATTTTAATAAGTGATCTAAGTTTTTAAAAATTAGTAAAACATCCCTTTTTTTTTAAATGGTCAACCAATTTTCTTAAATGGTCAGTCAATGATTGATCACATAATATTATTAATTTTGTAAATCAGTAATTGACTGCAGTCAATCATTGATTGAGCATAACATAAATCACCAACCTTCATATCAGAATCTAGAAAAAAAATGACAAACGATCATTTTGCTAAATAAAATAAAATAAAAAGTTCGGCAATCTCTTAGATTGTGTGACCAAAATAAGTCATTCAGTCTAATTTTTCTTAAAAAAAAAAAAAAATGATCTCTAATAAAGTGTTATCTATAATATTAAATATATTATACGTTAGTTTTTATGACAAGTCTGTTACACCATATAACTAATATCAAATTTTATATTTGATTATAATTTAGTTACTATCTTGACTTCTTCATGTAATTGTTATACTGTTTTATTGTTAATTTAATACTAAAAATTCTTTTTTAAATGAAACTGTTTGTAGATACTATCATGTCACACAAAGGGGAACAAAAGGGAACAGACAAGGCTCGTTTGATTCATAGAATTGTTTTGAGATAAAGGTAGTTTTTCTTGTTTTGAAATAAGAAGACATTTTTTTTTTAAATTATGAAAAAACGCTTGGATGTGCAATTAAACTGTATTTTTGAAAAAAAAAAAAAACAGAGTTAAATTTTTTAAATGAGATTTAGATAAATATTAAAAACAATTGTTTCAAAACTAGCTTTTTTAAATAAAGTTAATAAAACTTAACATATTTTAATAGGATATGGATGTAGATTTGTTCCTTTATTAATCACAAACATATTGAAAAAAAATCGTTTTTAATTGGAGATGAAATGATCAAGTTAAGTAATTTTAAAGTTTTAAAACAAATAAGAGAAATTTTTTAATATTAAGATATTACTATGCAAAATAGATTTAAAATAAAAATAAATAAAAGAGATGATTTAAAAAAAATATATTTTTTTTTTCATTTAAAATGCGATTAGTCTTTAGGACCAAACAAATACCATTATCATTTTAGAGTAGCTATATTGCATCCCATAAATATATATATATATATATATATATATATATATGCCTCCACATAATTATTATCATTCTTAAATGATTAAAGAAAAATTTTATATTTTCATCATAATACCTAATTTTACCTTTTATGTCCTTACCCAGCTCATTAAGCAAAAGCTCAGTAAATGTCATTACTCCCGCAAATAAAATTGCACTCCTTCACATTATTCTCTTTGTTAATAATATTGACTGATCTCCTTTACACTTTGTTTATCTGATTGTACTTCAAACTGCTTTTGACAGACAAATATCTTTTCGCTTTAGACAACCAAGACTTAATATATATGATAGAGACACTCAAAAGGTCTCTACCGGTAAAATCATTTTTTTAAGTCGTTGAAATTTAATCGAACGGTTAAAATATTTTTGATATACCATACTTATCATACGCCTTATCTCACATTACCCTTATCACCTCCAAAGTATTCTCGGTCACCGACGACCTTCCCACCGCCGGCAACCACCCCGATGTTGGCGACCCAACCCTGGCCCCCCAGCCCCTCCCCCTAGCCCTCCCTCTCCAGCCCCCAGGACCCAGTCCACCCCCCCCCCCCCCCCCCCGCCCCCCCCCCCCCCCCCCGGTGCCCCCTACCCCAGGTCTCCCCTCCCTCGGCACCTCTACCCCAAGCCCCCCTCCCCCTCCCTTCCTCCACCCACCCCCCCTAGCACCCCTTGACGCCCCGCCAACAGGGACCCCCCACCCCCTTCTCTATCTTCCCCTCTCTCTCTCTTCCCAGCCGGCGCACCCCCCCCCCCCACCACACACCCCCGACGCAAGAAAAGAAAGAGAGGGGGGATGGGGCGTCCCTGTCGGGGGTGGGGTGAGGGGGGCCGCAAGAGAGGGGAAGACAGAGAGAGAAGAGATAGAGGGGAAGAAAGAGAGGGGATGTGGGGTCCCGTCGGGGAGGGGGGGAGGGGGTGGGGGGGTTGGGAGGAGGTCGGGGCTGGGGCAAGTGGTGGGGGGGGGGCGGGGGTGGGTCGGCAGCTTCGGGGTGGTCGCCGGTGACGGAGAAAACTAGGGGGTGATAAGGATAATATCTACAAATCATCGTACACACCCTCAAATCTATACTATCCGATTTAATCTGCATAGCTTAAAAGGAACTTTACCAGAAGTACCGGTAAAGACCCTCAAAGGGTCTCTACCATAGTGCTCCCCTATATATATATATATATATATATATATATATATATTTAATGATGCTTCTATTTACAGTTGTAATCTAGACACATAGCCTAATGTTAATGTTTTATTTGCAAAAAGAAATGTAATATAATAATATATATGTATAGATACATAAATCATAGAAGGTGGTTCAAAAAAAAAAAAAAAATATATATATATATATATTGTAAATTAGTGGTCTGTTAATTTATTTTCCATAAGACAAATTCAAATTAAAATGAAAGTGTGGGTATGATAAGGTTAAATCCGATCTTACATTAAGAGTATATGCAAAAGGAAAAATTTTTTAATTTATATAAAGAAATATTTACTAATTAGGGGGGGAGGGTATTTATAAATTTGATGAGTGCAAATATAATCATTCTTTTTTTAAGTGGTTCGATCTGCACCTCTTATATTGATGAATACAAACGGATCCAAATAAGCAAACACGCAAAACAAACAAACCCAAATCGTTACGGCTAGATCGTCGTCGGTAGTTTTTTGAACAGTTTTCTCTTTAACTCTCTTTAATGAAAGAAACTCTGATAAGTTTTTTAGTTTTTTTTTTCCCCTTCCAGTTAAGGGGAGACAAATTTTGTCTTCTCTACTTCAAAATTCTCAAATACATATCTCACTTCTCTCTCTCTTAAATTTTCATCAAATTCAAACTTCAAAAGTGTAATAATATTTTTTTATTTCAAATCAAAATAAAATGATTTTTGTGCTTAAATGCTCACAATAATGAAGGAAAAGAATCAACAACCATTTTTCATAATTTTGCAAAGCACATTTCAAAATTTTACCTATTCCCTATCATAGTTAATTTTTTATTTACACTTTAACCAAATACATATTTTAATTTCAACTTATAAAAAATTATAACTCCAATCATTTTAAGTTTCGTATTACAATTTTTTTTCCAAATACGTTTTAAATATTGATTCCTTTTATCATAATCAATTTTCGATTTATATTTAAACCAAATACATATTTTAATTTCAACTTATAAAATTATAACTCAGAAAATTATAGCAAATATCACATTTTATAAGTATTTTGGAAGTGGATACATGCCATGAATGATGAGATAAAACCCACGAAGGACAGTGACATTTAGGATCTCGTCAAATTGCCTGAAGGTATGAAACCCATTGATTGCAAATAGATATTTAAGACCAAAAGGGATTTAAAAGGCAATGCTGAGAGATATAAGGCTCATCTAGTTACCAAGGGTTTCACTCAGAAGGAAGGCATTGATTACAAAGTGACTTTCTCTCCGGTTTCAACGAAAGACTCTTTTAGGATCGTAATGGCACACACACACACAACGAAAGACTCTTTTAGGATCGTAATGCAACGAAAGACTCTTTCAATATTACACACACACATATATATATATATATATTCATTTACCTTTACTAATTAATGCTTATAAAAGTTTTGGATCTTAGTTTCTCCAAAAATGTCACTCAACTCCCAGATTTCTCGTGCTTCAAACCTCCAGAAGATACGTCTCAATTATTGTGAATGTCTTCAAAACTTTGGCAGCAGCCTTTGCAACTTGCACTTGTTGCAATCTCTTTCACTAGATGGGTGTTCTTTGATTGATAGGTTTCCACAACTTCCAAGAAATATAAGAATCTTATATTTGAGTTGAGAGCAATAGAACATGTTCCCTCATCAGTTGAGTGCCTCTCTTATCTTGAAGAAATTTCCTTAAGCTACTGCAAAAGGCTGAAAAGTCTACTAAGCAGCGTTTGCAATTTAAGTTTTCTTAAATGGCTTGATCTTTGCAGTTGCTCAATGTTAGAATACTTTCCAGAAATTTTGAAGCCAATGGAGCGTTTTGAATATCTTAATCTGTCAGAAACAAGGATTAGAGAGCTACATTCATCCATTAGTAATCTAATTTGCATTTCTTCTTTATATTTACACAAGTGTGATAATCTTGAGGTTGTTCCAGACACCATCTTCAGTGCACATCTTCAAACTCTCAGCTTTTCTGATTGTCCGAGACTTGCAAAGTTGCCCCCGCTGTCAATTGTCTTGCACTTGTTGACTTAATTACATGTGAAAAACTGCAACGTATTTGAGATTGCCGAGTTGCTTTTCTTACCATCATTGGATAAACAAAGACTGGAAGGAACCAAAATCGAGGGAATACCTGCTAGCATCAAGCATTGTTGTAATCTAAATGAGTTGGTCATAGTCAATTGCAAGAACCTTCATTCTCTGCCAGAGCTTCCATCTTCTGTTTCCATTCTTTATATGTCCAGGTGCCCATCGTTAGAGACTCTCAAATACATTGCTTCCAGTCACGCAATGTCCTCCCGAGGATGATGATAAATTTATGTTTTATGATTGCTGGAAGTTGGATCACAATGCACTCAACAACTTGATGAATATGTGCCAGAATTGAATTTTGTACAGGGCAACTATGTCAAAATGTGACGAAATAATAAAGGAATTGTTTTTGTAAGAGTATTTGACATGTGTTCAGTAGGATTTCATACTCAAATTGATTAACCATGGCTTTGGTCCTTGTTTTCAGCAAAAAGTTGGTGGCCATACGTCAGTTTGTGTTGTCCTGAAAATGGAATTCCCGCCTGGTTCAACTATCAAGAGAAGAGATCTTCGATAAATATCAAGCTCCCTCAACATTGGTACAACAACACCTTCCTAGGCTTTGCTATGTGTGCTGTTGCTGCATTCGAGGGAAATTGTTCGAAATGTTGTGATCCTTTGAACTTTCGGTGTAAATTCCATTTAATAGGAAAGAATGGGAAAAGATCCTATTCTCGCATGGGAATTCATAGTAATTTGCTTGAAGAAAAAGGTAAAACATTTTTCAGCAACTTGGATCACATGCACGTGTTCTATGCACATGAAGACTACGCTATCGATCTTGATGCAGTAGAGGCATCATTTGACTTCTTTTTAAATGCTTGGTTGAAACCCAGAAAATGTTTGGAGTGTAGTCGTAGTTGCAAAGTGAAAAGGTGTGGGGCTCGCATGTTGTATTTTAAAGATGCAGAGGAGAGAGATATGGTTACTAACAATGGGAAAGATGTTGTTGGAGAATCATATGCTTCCACGTCAAATATTGAAACAACAATTGGTCCCGTCTCAGTCTTTTGAGTGTTTGGTCCCTTTTGCCTATTTTCTTTTGGGTTTCTTGAGATGTTTACTTTTGTTGGCTCGGTTGTCTCTTTCGGCCATTTTTTTCTCCATCTATTTTTTCATTTTGGAGGAGATGATGGAAAGGTTCAAGACTTTAGGCACTGACAGCTGAAGAGGAGGATGTCATTGGAGCGGTTGAAGAGCAGATCGAGCAGGGTTAGAACTGACCTTCTTGGAGAGCTTCTGACCGGGTGGCTCTACAAGAAGACGTCCTTTTTGGATGCACGATGAACATATGGAAAGTTCTTACTGAACAAACACTATACTTTCTTCCTATCGAAATGGCACGAAAGGGAGCCACCACTGAGATCAGGCTCCTCCTCTAGACGGATGGGTTACTCTATTTTGGATCGGACGGCTGCTGCAGACATTGTAAGAGCGGAACTACCATGAAGATTTTTTTAAATTGTTTTAATCGGGTTTTTGTACTTGATTTATGTATTGTTGAGGCCTCACTCACCATCCTTGACAGTTGGAAATGACTTTGAATAGCAACTGAAAGCTTAATAGAAGAATAGAAAGCTTCAGTGTGTAAAGCATGTTTATTTTCATTATCCTTCCGTTTATAATATGTATATGCACATAAACAGACACATCCATAGTGTCAATTTCTATGAATTAGCAAGTTAAAATAGCCAATCATAGAGAATAAGATCCTAAAGACTCATTCCAACAGTAAGATTTACTTCGTTTTTATTTTTTATTATTTATTTATTTATTTCTGATGTGCAGTTCTAGAAGATAGTGGGGTTTAGAAAGAGTTAAAACAAACAGGACATTAAAATAAAATAATAAGACATGGAAGCTTGGGGAACATCGGATTGAACTTTTGAAACTACACAGGAACTTTGATTGATGTGTGGTTCATTCGAAACTAGTACACAGCTATTTATCAGTTGCACTATATCACAGGTTTTCTTGATATCATAAAAAGTGTGGAACTGAAAATGTGTTGTAACTTGAGTTGGTAAGCCAGGCATTGTCGTCAGTGAACGAAAGCTGGCTTGGCCGATGACTGATTAACATCATTGGTTTCATTTCCTTGCTCGGAAGTTTTCTCATCCTTCACAGCCAACATAACAAGAACCACCAGAAGTGGATAACTCATGGTAGTGAGTGACCAATTCACAATCAACTGCGATAAGAAGGATGCTTTCCGCGTATCGACTTGCCATGCAACGGCTGCTCCTGCACTCTGCACTCCCTTGTAAAACCCAACATACCTGAAAACCATTCACACCGAAAATTGTTGAACTTTGAAAAAAAAAAAAAAAAATCCTTGACAAACTGTCATTTATGTATGAAATAAAATCAAAACAGAAAAAAAAAAATTTCATGTCTAGCCAGATTTGCGTGCGTTACCTGCTAAGGGTTTCGGAGTCATCAGCCAGGGCTCCAATTATCCAGTAAACCACACTCTGAAACATGGCATCCAACAAACCATAGCTAAAATACAAGACAAAGGGTCCTGCAAAATCATCACCCGAGTCTATAAAGTCCAACTTCTCTATCGTCTTTACATCAGCTCGGGTGTATTTGACCTGGTTGGCAAGGCCACCAGCCCAAATCGCAGTGCCGAGAAAACCAACCACCCCAATTCCAAGAAAACCCCGTCTCCTCCTACTCTTGAAGCTGAAGTCCATCAAGTATCCGATCCCAATGGAGCCTATCATCTGTGCACCCCAATAGAACACATTGTTCAACCCTCTAGTCCTCAAGCTAAACAACACCGCATTGACATTATTGAACTGATACGTGTAAAAGAAGTTGCTGGACCAAGCCGCCGGGGCAATGAGAAGCATTTTCCAATTCATAAACAGCTTGCTGATCTCAACATACTCGGTTGAGACATTAGAGTACTTGATGTTGGTACACCGAGTCCCGTCATCACGAACAACCTTACTTGGGGGCAAAATAGCCAAGGAAAGTAGAGCTCCCAAGGTCATAAAAGACATGAAGGCGATGTACGTACCATCATTAACAGAAGCAGCCTTGGTTCTGTGATAATTGAGAATAAACGGTATTAGGCCTCCGATGACACCTCCCATGTTGAAGATGCTCCAGAAAAGGGAGATGTAAGTTCCTTTCCGAGCAGGTGGCGGATAGGAAGTCATGATGGCACCTTGGCCTGCCCAGAGGAGGCCTGCGCCAATTCCTAGAATGCCACCAGAGATGATGGCAAATGCTTGGTTCTTGTGGTGGTTGTAGTAGAGGAAAGAGCCCGCATAGAGGACATATGTCGAGCAGGCCGAGAGCAAGGTGAGACGGGGGCCTAGGATGTTGTATATGCCACCACCAAGTATGCCAAATACCGCGAAGGTCGTGTAGAGAGCAGTGAGGGAGTTGTCGGACGCCGTAGGGTCAACCTGGCCTCCCCCTCCCATGCCTGAGAGGGCGTTGAACATGCCGGGACAGCAGAAGCAGACTAAGCCAATTAGGCTCACTTGCACCAAAGGCGAGTTGTATCGGAACAAGGATTTGGTTGGAACTTCATTTTGGGTGGCTAATTCTTCATCTCCTTCAAAACCCATCTGGGATTTTTGTACCTTTTGCTCTTAGATTTCTGTAAGACATTAATAGAATACAATTTTGTAAAGCATTCGACAGAATAAGAGACCTATTACATGTACATCTATTAAGGTGGGAATGTCTAGTTCTCTGCATTTATATGTAAATTTCTTTATAAACAACATATTTCTTGCGAAAAAATTCAACAAAGCTATAACAGAATCATTCAACAAGCCTACTATACCAGAAAAAATATATATACATATATATATATGTAAATTAAGTATGGCATAGCATTTTTACACAGATCCCACAATTACAAAATGAACTTGTAACAAACACAAATGCATAATATTCTAAGAAGTTATAGTTCAATCCCAGAACAAGAAGCAATCACTGAAAAAAGAATTGAGAGACAAAATACCAAAATCATTAAAGAATGAAAAGACTTACGTTGTACTTCTCAGAATCACATAAAGTCAAAGCCTCTTCTTTGTCTGTATCTCACTCCAAAAATGGCAGCAAAAAAGAAAGAGTGAAAAATGAAAACGTGGGATAAAAAGGGGAGGTTAAAGTGAAGAAAAGAGTATTGGCATTGGGTTTTAAAAGAAGAAGAAGAAAGAAAGAAAACAAAGAAAGAAGAAGACTGGAATCAGAGTTTGAGATTCATGTAATAAAAATCTAAGAGTGATGATTCGGCTTTTATAGAATCGACACCCCCACCATTATTATTATTATTCTTTTTTTTTTAATTTTTATTATAAAAACAGGATACAAGTCTTTCTATTGGTCTCAACGCTCTCACTCTCTCTCTCTCTGTTTTTTTTTTTTGTTTTTTAATTTCATTTTTTATTTGCAAGGACAATGACAGGGTTGAATGTACTCATGGTTTATTTACGTTAGATAAATGATTACTGTAAGAAAAAAAAAATTGTGTAATTAATAAGGGGACTTTATTCAAGGGAAATAACAGCCGAAACAAAAGGGACAATATCCTAAATGAGTATGTTACAGGCATTACACAGCTGTTCAAACACACTCGAAAGCCAAGTAGCAAGCAAGGTTTAAAAAAAAAAAAAAAAGGCAAATTGAGATGGAAAAATTGCTTTTAATGTTTTGACAGCTGTTTTGGAATATTATGTTGTTTAAATAAATAAACAAAAACATAGATATCCGAATTGTGCATGAATATTTGGAATCCAATGAATAAACAAGGGTAATTGGATAGGGTTAATTTTAAAAGTAGTACATATGGGAAAAATATTATTAAAATTAGTATCATATTTGTTTTCTTTAACAATGGTAAAGAAAGAATGCGTGATTAGGGCGAGAGGAAAATGAGGGGAAAAAAAAAAAAAAAAAGAGATATAGAAGGAGGACTTATATATTGTGGGTTTGGGGGAGGGGGTTGGGCGGGAAAGTGGGAATAACGAAGGGTGTAAGGTTGGCTGAGGGCATTTCTGACTTTTTAGAGTCACCACAATTAATGGTGATGAAAAAAAATAAAAAAAAATAATGAAAAAAAATAAAAATAATGTAAAAAATAATGAAAAAAATAAAATGAAAAAAATATAATATGAAAAAAAAATAATGAAAAAAAATAATATGAAAAAAATAATGAAAAATATAATATGAAAAAAAAATAATGAAAAAAAAAACAATACTAGTAATGAAAAAAATAAAAATAATATTAGCTTTAATTATATTTTTCCAACAGGTGTTATTTTTAAAATTAACCTTAATCGGATATCTCATCGTTGACACTAGTTTTGTTGCTTTACTTATGGAGATTGAATTATTATTATTATTTTACTTATATCTAAATACGAAAATTGATTTCTAAAATGGGTTACTCATCTATATAATATACTAAAATGATGTATTTTTTTCACTTTTCGTCTACAATATTCCACAATGTTTTTTGATTTTTTTTAATTTTTTTTAATTTTTTATTTTCAGTGCATTAGCTATAATAATGTACAGTAATTTTGCTACATTGATCTACAGTAACTTTTACTTTTTTTTTTACAGTGTAATGACTTTTTTGCCCTTCATTACTAATTATTTTTTTCTTCGCTACAGTGGTATGTCGGTTTTACTATTTTTTTTGGTCAATTGGCAATTTTGCCCTTGAATTTTAGTTACTTTTACTGTTTGATACAGTCTTGGGATAATTTTATCCTTCTAAAATTATTAATGGACGATTTTACCTTTTCTTTGTAGTTACTTTTTTCCTTTGCTACAGTTTTATTCCGGTTTTACCTGATCTTTTTTTTTTTTTTTATCAATTGGCAAGTTTACCCTTAGGCTTCAGTTACTTTTACAGCTTGCTACAGTATTGGGACAACTTTGTCTTTCTAAAATTATTTATGGATGATTTTACCCTTCTTTTGTAGTTGCTTTTTCTTATAGCTACAATAACTAGACATAATGTTTATATGTATATAATCTAATTGAAATTTATTTATTTTCTTTCTTTAATAGAAAAACAATAAACAAAAATAATAATAAAATCTGTTTTTAATTTTGTTATTTTTCTTTAATCTTTTTTCACTTTTTTTTTTATTTTTTTTCCTTTTGTTTTTTTTCCTGCTTTTTAAGATTTAAATTTTAAATTTTAGTTTTTTATTTATCTTTTCTTCGTATTTTTGTAATTTTATAATTTTTAATAATTTTTGTTTCCAAATTTCTGATTTTCAAATTTTTTTATTCTCTTTTTTCGATTTGTGCTTGATTTTTTTGGCTTTTTCATTTGTTGGGTTTTGTTTTTTTAGATGTTATAGTTTATTTGTGTGTTTTGCATGTATATAATCTAACAGAAATTTATTTCCTTTTTTTTTTTTGTAAAAAATAGTAAATAAAAAATAATAGAATCTATTTTTGGTTTTGTTGTTTTTCTCCGATCTTTTTTTTCCTGTTGAGTTTTTTTTCTCCTTTTGTTTTTTTTTCTATTTTTATTTTAATTATCATGATCATTTTTATTTCTCTATTTTTATCTCTACATCACCAGAGAAAATTTTTATATTATTATTATTATTATTATTATTATTATTATTATTGAGAGAGATCCTGAAAAAAAAAATTAAAGATAAAAAAGATGGAGCAAAATATAGGCATGGTCTGCTTTCTTTTGCTTTGTTTTTTATTTTTATAAGTTATTTCTAGCTTCTTTTTTTTCCCTAGATTTATATATTTTGTTTTTCGCGTTTTGATTTATGTTAATTTGTTTTTCTAACTTATGGTGATGATGGTTTAGAATGAGAATGCAAAAAGAACTATTGAAGACCTTTTTTTTTTGTTTACATTTTTGAAAATTTATTATAATTATATTATTTATCATAACCAACTGTTATCATTAAATGTTATTTAATTTTCTTATTTATTTATCTATTTATTTTTCTCTCCTGTATAATGCACGACATTAAACTAGTCTAATTCTATTTTTAATTCATAAATTTTGAAACATCATGTAACCAGTTATCTAACTATCAATCTATCTTATAACAACTCTTTTGGGTAATTCTACAATTAAACTATTCAACTTTACCTCAGGGTAAAATTTTTTGACTGTCCGATCAGCCTTCAACGGCTTAGATTGAAAAAATTCACCAAAAAATCATAAACCCTACCACACCTGATTCTTCCTTTACAAAACATTTCATAAAAATTTATTAAAAAAAAAAAAGCCACTCTGTTCCCACCGTTGCCTCAAGCTTTATTTTGCCGCGCCGGAGTAGAATTCTCCGATCGAGCAGGTCGCGCTCACCGTTCCAATCGCCCATGATCCGTCCTTCCTGGCCATCATGTTCTGAACATGGACTCTCAGGATCGTCGTTCACTCCCTCCTATCCTCCTCCCAAACACCGGCGATGAAGGCCACGAAGAATTGCAAAAAATTTGTGCGACCCCAACCCATCGTCATCACCAGCTTGCCTTCTCCATCACGACAGCGCAAAGATCATGATCACGATCCGATCGGTCATATCCGCGCCGGCTAAGGGGGGGTGGACTTCGCTGGTTTTCTAGATCAGTCAACCATGGGTCACGGCCCGAATCACCCTTCGCCGTGGGTCGCGGCTGTCGCCTGGAACTCGTAGTTTCGGAGGGGTCTCATGCCAGCCAAGCTGCCGATCGCCCACCGCCACCGGAGCCATCTAGGCCAACCTCTGCCACACCACCCCCCAGACAAAAGGCCACCAGATAAGACCTCAGGGGGTGTTTGGTATGGGGTAATCAAATGTAATCAAATATCTGTTAATCTTTTTAAAGTAATCAAATTTTTAGGAATATTAGATTATAGTGTTTTTGTTTTTTCTTAATAAATGACAAAATTATCCTTTAGCACAACGTTAAAATACCTACTAATTGTTTCACCAGAACGTGCATAGAGACGTTTCACCATTCTAGTTTTTAGATCATGTGATAAAATATGAAGAAACATAGCTACCATCTCCACGATATTCATATTCTTGATCCCACTCAAATTTCCACGAGTTCTAAAAAGTCCACAAAAAATGGAAAATGCTTTCCTACCCGTACGAGTGGTCTCTAAACATGCTAGGTCACTTTCGTGTATCAATGTATGATAATTTATTTGACGAATTTGACTCCTATAAAAACTTCTTAATTTACAACGACTACTAGCTCTTAATAAATGCTTCTTAATAATGATCAATGCAAGTAATATTAATATAAACAACATTGATATATCATTTAATATCTGTATATGTTGAATAAGAGCAGCAACAACTCTTAAATTTATATTGATTAGAGTAACACGATCCATATCTGTAATTATAATTAGACATATCTGTAATTATAATTAGACATATTCAGAAATTTATATTGCTTGTGTAAGTTCCTCGTTAATTTACGACATTACATCAATATTCATATTTTGTTCAAAAACAAAAAAACTCAAGATTTATGATTTTTTTATTATTAATCTTCACTAGCAGCCATAAAAAAAATCTTGAGCATATCATAAAAAAAAAACAATCTATATATATATATATATAAACGTATTAGGAAAAAGAACAAAAAAGAAAACAGAAAAAAAAAACAATCTCTGTATATATATGGAAAAAGAACAAAAAAGAAAACAAAAAAAAAACAATCTATATATATATAAATGTATTAGCAAAAAGAACAAAAAAGAAAACAGAAAAAAAAAACAATCTATATATATATATATAAACATACTACGATATATATACGTATTAGGAAAAAAAAAACAGAAAAAAAAAACAATCTCTATGTATATATATATATATATAAACGTATTAGGAAAAAGAACAAAAAAGAAAACAGAAAAAAAAAATCTCTGTATATATATATATATATATATATATATATATATAAACGTATTAGGAAAGAAGGATTGTCATAGGTATTAGGAAAAAAAAAAAAAAAGATGGTGAAAAAAGAACAATAATAAGTACCTGATGGGGTGGAGGAGGTGAGATGGATAGGAAGAGGCTGGGTTATTTGGTGGAGGAGGTGTGCGATGAATAAAGGGAGATTGGGTGAAAATATTATATATATAATATATGTGTGTAGTTCTCGTAGGGGTTTTTTTTTTTTCATCTTTTTAAATCTATAAATCATTTAAATTTTAAAAGTTAAAAGGATAATTGTGTCTAAATTATTTAAATTTTAAGATTACCATGATATTTAGATATGGGGTAATCTGAAACCTATGGATGAGTTTTAGATTACCCATTTATAAGGGTATCTGAAATCCATGGGTTTCAGATTCGCAGGTATCTTAAAATAAGATAACCTCATAACAAACATGATGATCTTAAGATTCTCATTCTTTATAAAATATTACCCCATGCCACACATCCCCTTAGTTGATATATATATATATATATTTTTTTTATTTCGACATGGTAGTTTTATTATGTGTGGGAGGATTTATTTTAACATGGTGCTCTCAGAGTTTTTTTAACGTATAGATTCAAGTCAAAGGGTAGGAGTTTTGATCCTATTGTAGAATTTCCCTCACTTTTTTTTTGTCTAAAACATAATTTCAAAAATGGATAGTAGTTACTAGGTCAGGATCAAATGTGTTTTGAGAATTTACACTTTCAAAATTAAAATCTTTAACAAAAGGTTCTGCAATATGAAAATTATTAAATTAACCTTGATTAGAATGCATTTTTGTTCTTTATGTGTTAATTACCATCTTTTTTTTTTTTTTAGTGTTTATTAGATGGAAGGACTAATATGAGAGAAATTAATAGTTCAAAAAGTATATTGAGATTTGACCTAAATTATTTTAAACGAATTTATATATATATATATATATATATATTTATATAATATTTTTTTATTTTTATTTTTTTTGTTGAGAAGTATTCAATTTAAAACAAACTTATTGAATATTGGAGCAAGTGATCAATTTGAACGTAATAGATATGTTTGGAATATAGACGGTGACATATTAACGTTTTCCTTTTTGTGTCAAAGCTAAATAAAAGGTGGGGACCAACTACCTTTGTTTTGTTAAAATAATTATAAGTATTCATTAATTAAAATATTTTCTTGTTTAATGGAAATAGACTTCTATTAAACATATTCATAAGTTAATTAGAGTAAAATGAAGGAGGTGGATAAGGCCAAAAAATTATAAGTCATATGTGTGGTAATGAATTTTTGTCCTTAGTTTTTGGGCTACATATGGTGCTTTTACAAACTGACAATTGTCCATTGATAGATATAGGTTCTATAATTTTATTAGATATAAACTCCAACCATCTACAAATATATATATATAACGGTAGAGATTCATTGATGTAACTTTCTACGAACATATATGTAATTATTAATTGATTTATACATTATATTATGTAAATTCATGTATAATATTGTATTATTAGTGCAAAGATTAACTTATAAAAAAATTACAAATGTTTAACAAAATATACAGGATATGAAACTAAAATTATATATACATATAAAATCATGTGGATCTCGAGTCTCACCACAGGTGATAGTGATTTGATGACAAGAAAGATCTATTTAGAGTTTGTGCTTATATCAGGTCTCAGTTTCGAGCTGTGATGCACATAGAGTCTATCTTGTTATGAAGACTAAGGATTAAGTTTTTCATTATCCCATCAGCGTGATCAGTGGACTCACTTAATAGCCATTGGGACGAGAGTGTAAAGAAAATGTGGCTCATAGGTCTCGAGAATATACGGTGCACATAAAAACCATCAAGTTAGGATAGGCAGTATCTTATCTTGTGGTGGACCACCAATTTGAATTAGTAGATCAAAATTGAAATTTCATTTGTCTTCTATGTACTTGTCTGGCTTGACTTGAGTGAATTTTTTGTACGTTGCTTTCAAAGCAGTTTTCATTCATGCGTAACTGAAAAATCTTCCAAACACTTTATAATAAATAAATAAATAAATAATTTAATTAAATAAAACAAAATGAAATAAAATAAAATGAAATAAAAATGAAAATGAAATTTTTATTTTGGTAAATAAAAAATAAATTAAGTAAACAAAGAAGAATCTTTACAACATAATAGACGGCAGAAGCAAGAAGCCGCACCAATTAGAGGATGGACAGCAGATTATACAAATATATGATTTTTTTTTTTATTTGCCATCAAATATATCAACGACAAGCCGGCTAGCCGGCTGCAAAAAAAGATTGCTTTTCCGAAAAAAAAAAAAATCCTATTTTTTTTTTTCGTAACAATGCACATACTAGTTTGGTGTGGTCACACAAGAATAATTTTGAAGGGGGCGTTTTGGCCATGAATCTGGATCCTCATATTCCCTTTTCAATTCGAAATCCAGACTATTCAACCTACTACAAGAGTCAATGGGTTTTTAAGTAAACTACTTGAGTTAGGGTTGAGTTCACTTTTCTAAATGCATGGGAGCTAATCCTCCAATTTTATAATGTGTAGTTTTCATAATGACATAATCTTCGGTTAATGTGATGCTTGATACATGAAGGGTTAAAATTGAATGACGAAGGACAAACCGCAACACCAATAATCAAGTGTATGTGTGTCTGCCAATAATCAAGTGTGTGTGCGTCTTTTTGTGGGGGGGGGGGGGGGGGGGGGCTTGTTTGGCGAAGCCATCTAGAAAAGAAAAAACTCAACTCAATTTTTGTTTTGTTTTGTTTTGTTTTTTTTTTTTTTTTTCTGAAAAGTCTACTAATTTCACTTTTTCCAAGGAATCATAAATTGAGCAAATAAAGATTAAATTAGAAACGAAATGTTAGTTCTTTAACAATGTCATTATCTTTATTAACAAGGCCATTATCTAGTGATTTGGAGAACACCGAATGACATTAGAAACTAAAAATGGAATAAAAGTAGTTAATATTAGACAAATAATTAAATTAGCCATATTTTGTACAACTTACATAATCACCATGAGTATGAGAAGAAATATATATATATATATATATATATGCATCATAAAGTTATTGACATTGTGCAACAAACATAATGACATGATAATTGATGAGGACACGGCTACTAAGAAGCTCGAAGTTGAAGAATCAATCAAAGTTCCCGTGGGTCCGGTAACAAGAGCTCGAGTTAAAAACTTTAAGAAAGAACTCAATAATTTAATCTGGAAGGTTCAGCAAGAGGATTTTGGCATGTTCACCAATGAAGGATAACAAAGGTTGGTCCACCTCATCAAGGTCAATTCGGATAAAGAGAAACTCAAAACTATTTAGCTTCTTTTTCTTTATTAGCTCATTAGTCCACTTTCCTTTTCTATATTTTTGGTGTGTACAGTCATTAGATTATTTTTGTTTCCTTTTTCTATTTTAGGTAAGTAAAAGCTATTATTACTAGATTTTAACATTAGTTAAGAAGCAATGTATTTAAGCTATTTTAGAAACTTTCTTTGTAATAATTCAGCTTATTAATAGGTGTCTATAGAAAAGAAAGAAGGTTGTAATTCATTCAAGAGATTTGAAAGTTTTTCTCTTTGGTTCTTTGAAGAACTATTCAAACTTATCAAGAATTATTCTTGTGACGTTCAACAATGACTTATCAAACGGATTTCCATCATCGTTTGTGACATCCATAATATACCAAGATTCTTGTTTCGTTATAAATAACGGGTCGAGGTTCCATTCAAATCGATCGTAGAACAATCTTGGGTTTCTAATTGTGGTTGGGTCTCGTTATTCTTAACGAGGTTCGTATCATTTGGTATCAGAGCAAGGTTCTAGCCTCAGGTTTGCTTGTTTTTTAGCCTAGTTTTCCAATCTCTTTCCAAACTTTAGTTGGCCAAACTTCCATTTTCTTTTCGGTCAAATTTTTTTTTTCCTCTTTTCCTTACTGTAGCTTTAATTTCAGTTCTTGATATTGCCCAAAAAAAAAAAAAAAAGTCAGAAAAGAAGAATAATAATAAGAAGAAGAATAATCATTGAATCTGATTAAGTTTCTTTGAAAAAAAAAAGTAGTTTGACACATATTCTTATTGGAAATTCTTGTTGAAAAATTCGTGTGACACATTCGGTGTCCTTAAAATCAAAATCTCATTGGTAAGTTGTGAATGAATTGTTGTTGGAAATTCTTGTTCTTATTTGATTAGTTTGATAAGAGCCAAAAGAGCATTACCACAAGTGGAAAAAGACAAGAGTGTGAGATTATTTGAGGGTAAAAGCTGAATATTTTGTGTGAAAATCACGAGTGTTGAGTTAAACATAATCTTTGAGTGAAATACGAGAGAGAGAGAATTGTGAGGTCCTTTTGTTTTGTTTTTGTTTTTTGTTTTTAACTTATCTCTTCCAGAAATCATGTCTCAACACGACTATGAGGAAGCTCAAAGAGGGGCAGATCCCAAGCTATATGTGGAAGTTTTGGTGGGAGAGATAAGGCGGATGATGAGGGTAGAATTACAGCAAGTCAATGAATGGTTGGATATAGTAGAAAATGGCAATCAGGGTGTAACGACCTGATTGCATGGGCTGTTATGTTACCATGCTTTAATACCAAACCTTGTGGGGACCTACCTTACGTGGCCGCTATCTCACTCTTAAACATATTTAATCATACTTAAACTTACTCTTATGTTTTGTAAAAATATGGAATTTTTTTTCTTTTAACTCAAATTTAAAACATAACTTATTCTTATACTTATTTATATGTACTCAATCGAGTACTGAGTTTTAAAACCATCTTAACACATTTGATAAACCATACTAATTACCGTAGTTGCAAACACTGTCCCAGTACTAAGTACCGGTACCATTAAATTATTATAGCATAACACAATATATTTTACAAAATACATAGTGGTGTCTAACCCAAATTTTATAGTCTGTAGTGCCATATATCCACAGTCTTGCATCTGGCATGTCCAGTACGTTGCTTACCTATAGCATGGACATAAGTTATGAGCTTTCACTCAGCAAGTATAACTTTCTATTCCCGTAAAATAATCTTGGTAAAAGATTATGTTTTCTTATGAATTGATTATGCTTTCTTATGGAACTTATCATGAATTAATCATTCTTTCTAATGTTAACTTGGTTTTTGGCCTCTTACTTAACATAACATGAGTGTACGTACCGTGGCATGTAGTCATGGAGTGGTTGGGGCAGCTAGCCCTATCTTACTCAAACCATGGACCAAACCAAAATTCGTCCTCGTGACAGGTTGGTATGACACGAGTAACTTGCTTGTCTTATGACATGAATACTTGTTCTTGGTTTGATCATACTTGAAAAATTAAATCTCAACTATTTCGTCCTTGAAAACTTAATCTTGTCCTTATCATGTGATTTATTATTAGTGAATATGCTTTCATGATGCCACAATAATAAACATAAAACATATGTACATCATGTAAATCAATGCATGAATTCTGGGAAACATGCAAAGTAGTAAAAATATTTTTTTTGCCCATGCTATAGGCGGGGTTGTACTTATAAATTGTCCTACGCTCCTACTCTAGCATTCAAAAAAGACAAGACAACAGGCTATATACTTGTTTTCAAATGGAGTGTAAGAAACATTCTATCTTACTACAAACCATAACATATTCATTAAACAGTAAACCGGTCTCTAAACCGACTACCATCAGTCATAGAATTGTTACTATATTCTTGAGTAACTTGGGTCTATTTTTGTTTCCTTTTCTCAAAAATATCTCCTTTTTTTTTTTTTTTAAGAAAATACCTTAACTCCATAAATCAAGTATTTCTTAACATAAATATTTGAAATTGTCTTTTAAAATCACTTGTAAATTCAAACGGATTTATACATTTTTGAAACTATTTTCATAAAATCATAGTCCTTTTTTAAAAGGGTCATAAAACTTTATAAACTAATTTCAAAACATCCTTTGAATTTAATTGAAAGTATATGTGCAGGAATTTCTTATTTCATGGACAGTTTTGAAAATCTAGTTATATCTTTAAACGGATTAGAATTTGGAAAAGTTTTCTCACAAAAATTGTAGATCTCATCAAAATCTACAACTTTTATTTCTCTTCTGAAACTTAAATCTATCTTTAACTTATCTGTTTTTCTCCTTAGAGAATTCAGGCTGTGTATAGTACCTGGACCGACCAGTTTTTAAAACTGATAAAAACAGAGGCATTGGAGCCTTTTTTTTCAAAAAATGTTCATGTTACCCCCTAGAATTTTCTGTGTTCTACAACTTTGCAGTTATAGTTTTTTTCAAATTCGGTCTCTAAGGGGCTCAAAATTGAGTTTCCAAAAAACTATCTCATTTGTTCCAAAAACTGGCAATTTATTAGTTTTTTTATTCTAACTTAAAAATCCGCACACACTACCTCAAACGGTTAAAGCCGTGAGCCTACTTCAATATGCAGCATGTCGGGGTCATTCTTAAACTTCAACCATTCACTTGTTTACTTGCTTGAAAAATACAATATTGATAACTTGCTATTTTTACCAACTTGTGTCTTTATGTTGATTTCTTAACCAACATACATAAGATCTTCATACTTAAATATGTGAGAGCATAATTACATGCACCAAATCTTAAAACTCATCATAGAGCATAAAATTAAACTCATACTTAGAGCTAACAAAACAAGGTAACCCAAGCATAATCAAGCATAAATCAATCATAAATCAACCATAAATAGGAAAATAAGAGAACATGAGCTTATGCTTTTACATCCCATAACTTAAAATACACATAAATTTCTCAAATCAAAACTAATTAAAGTTTTAGTTAGGGGATCAAGAATATACCTCTAGAGTTTGAAAGAGTTGCTTCTAGACCTTAAATGAGAGAAATTCTTGCTCTACCTTTCCACAATGACAACCGGCCACCACTAACTCTCTCTATCTCTCTATTTCTTTTAAGGTTAGAGAGGAAAAGTTCAGAAGAGAACTACAAATGAGAAGATGAGTAAATGACCAATTTTCGACTACTAACCCCTATTTATAGGTGGAAATTTTCAAAATTTTCACAATTATTTTTTTTTCTTCAACTTTCTTTGAATTGCATATTGGTCTTTAAAGACAAAATTTTTACCTTCCAAGTCCCCATAATTGCCGGCCATGTGGAGGCTTAAACAACAAAAAACATCTTTTGGTACTTATCTTTATACTTCTTCCATAAAATCAAATAATCCCAAAATTTGTGTAATTATCCATAATTACTTGGCCTCCAAGTAATGCCATGTTTGGCACTCTCTCCTAATACGCAGTCCATTTTTTTAACAATCCAGATAGTACAAATATTGTTATAACTATCAATAGTCCAATAATATTGAACTGTAGTCTATAATTTATCTGCAGTCTAGAATTTATCTGCACTTAACTGGACTGCGTATAGGTTTTTCTAAGGACTTGAAGCCACTTTGTCATTATTGCTCTAAATATTATTCCTGATTATTCTAGAGAAATCCTAATCCTTGTTCTCAATTCTGCATCTGTAATGATGGTCGGCCACAGAATAATTTCAATACTTCTTATTATACTGCAGTACCGTCTTAATCATATCATAAGCTAGCTGGTCATTCATTAGCCAAAACAATACCATAAAATCATGATTATGCCTTTTTCATCATAAGGCCTTATACTTGACATACATAGTATAGACGTAGATTTCCTTTACACTATAAGAACTCAAACATATTCTGATAATTAAATCAGATCATCAGCTTGATATTGACATACATAGTACAGACTTAGATTTCCTTTACACCTAAGGAAATCACAAGTTTGTTAAAAAAAATTCGGTTGTTATAATTTACCCCCATTAAAGAATTTTTTTCCTTGAAAATTTTATGGTTCTAATGTTCTAAAAAAAAAATGAAGCTGACTAAGTTATTGGTCCCATGACACTTTCTCTATATCACTAGAAACGTAATGGCTTTGATATCATAATGTAACACCTCTTTTGAGCTAGCAGCTCGAAAAGAACGTTAACTAACTAAAAATAAATAAATAGATCAAATCTCTAATTTTGTCATGGGACACTGAAACAACTAGATCGGTCAATCTTCTGATCTTACTGACCTTTAACTGTAAACTGCAAACTGAATACTTGAACACTTAAACCCTTGAATACTTGAACACTGCACTGCATCACAAGAACTATCTGAGCAACAACAAGTATATCATATAATTTTTCCTCATTTGAAAAGTATATCATATAATATAACTTTTCCTCGTTTGAAAAGCATATCATATAATATAACTTTTTCACATTTAAAAAGCATATCATATCATATAAGTTTTTTACATTTGGAAAGCATATCATATCATATAACTTTTTCACATTTGAGAAGCATATCATATCATACATTTAAAATACTTCGCTTTAACTTTAGCTTAGGACAGTGGCAGGGCCCTCTTGTACAATGTTAATCCCGTGCTATTAGAACCATTTACTTTTTTTTATGGCCCGTATCTTGGAATTCTCTTCCTCAAGGATTTGGCCCCTTACTTTTCTTTATGGCCCTTTTTTTGGAACTCTCTTCCTCAAGGATTTGGCATATGGCCCATTTCTTGGAATTCACTTCCTTAAGGATTTAGCCTTTTTTACTTTTCTTTATGGCCCCTTTCTTGAAAATATGTTCCTCAAGGATTTGGCCCTTTAATTTTTATCTGAGTTGATTCTAATAAGCATAAGATTGATCACCATTCATAAAAATAACTTTTTTGAATTTATTTGAAATCAATCATGGAAAACAATAATAAATAGCATAACTGAAAACATGTTTCAAAACATAATACTATTCGAGTGATGTAATGGAAGGTATACTTATATCAACTAGCTGCTTGCTAAATAGTAGAAGCTTCTCTTATTGCCTCTAGTATTCCTTCATAGCATAAGTGCATAATCATAACTTTTAGGAATGTCTAAAACTTCCTATCATTACATAATTTCTATTAGTAAAGGATCATATCATATCATCAATTTTATCATCAGTCTCATAGCCATCATCGTAGTCTACAAAATTATTGTTCGCAACATCCAACTCATGTTTGCGCATAGCCTTATTGTCACCACTGAGTTAAGACACTACCAAATACAAACATTGTTATCATATCTAATATTACTCTTATGGAAGCAAAAGTTTCACAAGCATGGAACTTAAATTTCATTTCATAGTGTCGATCCAATTCCTTAGAATGAAAAGTTCATGGCTATCACCATACCAAGGTGAGGTAGTCCCTCAAATTCAGATACCTTCATGTGCCTAAATCGCTCGTACAATAAATCTTCCCGAACCATAGGTGAGTCCGTTTGTGCTCCAGCTAGTGCGATGGTGCTAGCAGAACTTCTGGATTCCGTGGAACACCTTGCTTAACTTCTGGAGGCACAAGATTAGTAAGATTGTCCTAAGGTGGGACTTCATTAGCACGAGGCATCTGATTCAGATTTGCTATCTAATCTCAAAGTCTATTCATTTCTTATTGCTGCCTTAGTAATTATCGTTGTAAATTAGCTACTATAGTTGCAAGATTAGGCTATTGTGGAATTGGTTCAGTTGTACATGTGGGTGAATCATCTTCTAGTTCCAAATTCATCATAAGAAATGATATTATTGTATTTCTAATACCCATTCTTTCATTCATATATTATCATGTCATATCATAGAAATATCATAACTTATCATATAATGCTAGAGATTAATCGTGATCTCATCATATCATATCATAAGCTTGTCATAAAAAATAACACTTGGTTAAACCATGACATTTTCATATATACATGATCAAGATGGAAGTGTCTACCACTTAACGATCGTGCCATGTATACAACATAAGGTCAAAAAAAATCAAAGGATCAGAAACTCGGATTTAGGCTAACTACTCTGATGTGATGCCAAAGAAGGCTCCTGAATCAACATCCTCATCGTCACTGGCGGTGTGAACTACATCACCTCAAGAGATAGTACACTTCTGAGAATGTGGATAGCCTATATCGTGGGTCGATCCTGCGGAATATAGGGTATCATTGCATCTCTGATCCACTGACAGTAATATAATGGCCCATAGACTCATTCCGATTAACACGCCAAGTTGTAATATAGCTGACGTATCATCTCATGTCCATATCCTAGTACATCTCGGGATCGTGATAATGCATATGCGGTCCCTCTCCAAGCAATGGTCCATATCTTAGCGTGATCAGGACTCTAAAGTTCGTTCAAGTATCCTTAGGAACCTTAACGTCCCCTATACTAAGCCACCATGCACAAGCCTCCCTGACCAGGCATCGACTGACAAGCATAACCTGAAGATGCGACCCTACATGACATAATTTCAAGAGGATCTCTATGTCGTATAGCCACTCAGCTAATGCAGCTGCTCCCTGTATCCCATCGAAGATGCGTGACTCCATTCCTCAGAATGTCAACGAAGTCTCGCGATCCTCTTCAATCCAACCCCGGTTTGGCACTAGGATTATGTATTTATTATTAAAAGCTCACATAATTAATATACATATATAAAATAAGAAGACAATCTTGCAAAAACTGTGATGTTGGTGGCAGAACTATGAAACCAGATGGCAGAAAACCCGCTCTGATATCAACTTTATAATGACCCGATTGCGTGGGTCGTTACGTTACCATGCTCTAATACCAAACTTTGTAGTGACTACCTTACGTGGCTGCTACCTCATTCTTATACATATTTAATCATACTTAAACTTACTCTTATGATTCGTAAAAATATAGAAATATATTTTTTTCTTTTTTTCTTTTTAACTCAAATTTGAAAACTAACTTATTCCCATACTTATTTATATGTACTCAATCAAGTACTGAGTTTTAAAACTATCTTAACATATTTGATAAACCATATTAATTACTGTAGTAGCAAACATTGTCCCAGTACTAAGTACCGGTACCATTAAATTATCATAACATAATACAACATATTTTACAAAACACGTGGCGGTGTCTAATCCAAATTTCACAGTCTGCAGTTCCATATCTCCACAGTCTTGCATCAAGCATAGCTGGTAGGTTGCTTACCTACAACATGCATGTAAGTTATGAGCTTTCGCTCAGCAAGTACAACTTTCTATTCCCTTCAAATAATCTTGGAAAAAGAGTATATGAATTGATTATGCTTTCTTATGAATCAATTATGCTTTCTTATCCTAACTTATCATGAATTAATCATGTTTTCTTATGTTAACTTAGTTATGGGCCCCTTACATAACATAACATGAGTGTACGTACTGTGGTGCGTAGCCATGGAGTAGTTGGGGCGACCAACCCTACTCAACTCAAACCATAGATTAAACCAAAACCCGTCCTCATGATAGGTTGGTACGACACGAGTAACTTGCTTGTCTTATTACATAAAGACTTAATCTTGGTTTGGTAATACTTGAAAAATTGAATATTAATTGTTTCTTACTTGAAAACTTAATCTTGTCCTTATCATGTGATTTATTGTTAGTGAACATGCTTTCATGATACCACAATAATAAACATAAAACATATGTACATCATGTAAATCAATGCATAAATTTTGGAAAACATGCAAAGTAAGAAAAACATTTTTTTTGCTCATACTGTAGGCAGGGTTGTACTTACAAATTGACCTACACTCCTGCTCTAGCGTTCCAAAAAGACAAGACAATATGCTATATTCCTATTTTCAAACGGAGCGCAAGAATCGTTTTATCTTATTGCAAACCATTACATATTCATTAAATAGTAAACCGGTCTCCAAACCGACTGCCATCAGTAATAGAATTGTTACTATATTCTTGAGTAACTTGGGTCTATTTTTCTTTCCTTATCTCAAAAGTATCTTTTTTTTTTTAAGAAAATATCTTAACTCCATAAATCAAGTATTTCTTTAGATAAATACTTGAAATTGCCTTTTAAATCACTTGTAAATTCAAATGGATTTAAACCTTTTTGAAATTATTTTCATAAAACCATAGTCTTTTTTCAAAGGGTCATAAAACTTTAAAAACTTATTTCAAAACCTCTTTTGAATTTAATTGAAAGTATGTTTGCATGAATTTCCTCTGTCATACACAGTTTTGAAAATCCAGTTCTATCTTTAAGTCGGTTTAGAATTTGGAAAAGTTTTCTATTCAAACATTGTAGATCTCGTCAAAATTTACTACTTTTGTTTCTTGTTTGAAATTTAAATCCATCTTTAACTTGCCAATTTTTCTTCTTGGAGAATTCTGGCCGTGTACAGTACCTGGACGAACTAGTTTTGAAAACTGATATAAACAGAGGCCTTTGGAGCCTTTTTTTCAAAACTGCTCCTTGTTACCCCCTAGAATTTTCTGTGTTCTACACTTTGCAATTATAGCTTTGTTCAAATTCGGTTTCTAAGCGGCTCAAAATCGAGTTTCCAGAAAACTGTCTCAATTGTTGCGAAAACTGGTCGTTTATTATTATTTTTGATTCTAACTTACAAATCCGTACACACTACCTCAAATAGTTAAACCCGTGAGCGTACATCAACATGTAGTGTGTTGGGTTCGTTCTTAAACTTCAACCATTCAATTGTGTACTTGCTTGAAAAACACAATATTGAACTTGTTATTTTTACCAACTTGTGTCTTTATGTTGATTTCTTAACCAACATACATAGATCTTCATACTTAAACATGTAAGAGCATAACTACATGCACCAAATCTTAAAACTCATCATAGAGCATAAAATCAAACTCATGCTTAGAGCTGCGAAAATAAGATAACCCAAGGATAATCAAACATAAATCAACCACAAATAGGAAAATAAGAGAACATGAGCTTATTCTCTTAAATCACATAACTTGAAATACACATAAATTCCTCAAATCAAAACTAATTAAAGTTTTAGTTAGGGGATCAAGAATATAACTTTAGAGCTTGAAAGAGTTGCTTCTAGACCTTGAATGAGATAAATTCTTACTCTACCTCTCCACAATGACAACTGGCCACCACTAACTCTCTCTCTCTCTCTCTCTCTCTCTCTCTCTTTGCTAAGGCTAAAGGGGAAAAGTTGAAAAGAGAACTAAAAATGAAAAGATGACTAAATGGCCAATTTTTCCACTACTAACCCCTATTTATAGGTGGAAATTTCCAAATTTTCCAAAATTATTTTTTTTTCTTCAACTTACTTTAAGTTGCATATTGGTCCTTAAAGATAAAATTTTTGCCTTCCAAGTCCCCATAATTGCTGGCCATGTGGAGGTTTAAACCACAAAAAAATCTTTTCATACTTATCTTTATAATTCTTTCCATAAAATCAAATAATCCCAAAATTTGTGTAATTATCCATAATTACTTGGCCTCCAAGTAATGCTATGTTTGGCACTCCGTCCTAATACGTAGTCCATTTTCTTAACAATCCAGATAGTACAAATATTGTTATAACTATTAACAGTCTAGTAATACTGAATTGCAGTTCATAATTTATCTGCACTTAACTGGACCGCGTATAGGTTTTTCTTAAGACTTAAAGCCACTTAGTCATTATTACTCTAAATATTATTCCTGATTATTTTAGAGCAATCTGAATCCTTATTCTCAATTATGCATCCGTAATGACGGTCGGTCATAATATAATTTCAATACTGCTTATTATACTACAGTACCATCTTAATCATGTCATAACCTATCCTGGTCATTCATTAGTTAAAATAATACCATAACTCATGATTATGTCTTTTTCACCATAAGGCCTCATACTTGACTTGATAAACTTTCTTTGAGTCTTACAATACTATAAGAACTCGATCACGTTCTGATAATCAAATCAAATCATGAGCTTTATACTGACATACATAGTACAGACTTAGATTTCCTTTACATATAAGGAAATCACAAGTTTGTTAAAAAAAAAAATTCGGTTGTTAGACAAGGGTAGCCATAAATGGCTTCCAATGTGCCTAGGAGGGAAGAGTTCAACCGAAACATATCATGGAGGACTTTGAGGAGTTCAACAAGGGCGGTTTTGAGGAGGAGGATGATAGACACTCAGTAGGTAGTTTTAGGAGGTTTGGACATATTAGAAGAGATAGGAATCGAGAGGATAATAATTTGGGTAGCGTTAAGATGAAGGTGCCTTCGTTTTAAGGCAAGAATGATCCCAAGACTTATCTAGAGTGGGAAAAAAAGATGTTGCTAGTTTTTGATTGCCACAACTACTTTGAGATGAAGAAAGTAAAACTTGCAGCCATTGAGTTTTCTGATTATGCTATTGTTTCGTGGGATCAATTGATGTTAAACAGGAGATGAAAAAGAGAAAGATCGGTAGACACTTGGAAAGAGATGAAAACAGTGATGAGAAGGCGTTTTGTGCCAAGTCACTATTACCAGGATTTGTACAAGAAGCTGCAAATACTCGCATAAGGAAATCAGAGTGTCGAAGATTACTACCAAGAGATGGAGGTAGCACTGATCCAAGCAAATATAGAAGAGGATCAAGAAGCCACTATAACATGATTTTTGGCAGGTTTGAATCAAGAAATCGCCAATTAGGTAGAGTTGCAACATTATGTGAAGTTAGAGGATATGGTACACATGGCCATAAAAGTTGAGAAGCAACTCAATAGGAAGGGTACATGACAGAGCCGATATACGAAACATACTTCTTGGAAGCCGACTTATCTAAAAAAGGAAGAAAAAGCCATGACCAACCTTAAGGCCGAGACCAAGCCTTCTTCCTCAACTTCCAATTCACAAGGTAAAATGACTCTACTTCCGCTCGCAATCATGACATTAAATGTTTCAAATGTCAAGGCAGGGGTCACATATCGAAGTCAATGTCCGAATAAAAGAGTTATGGTGATGCAGGACAATGGTGAGATCGAAACTGAGGAAGAAGAAGATGTTGAGTCTATGCCATCATTGGGGGATGCTTCAGATGAGGAGTGTGTTTCTCATGGTGAGTTGGCCTTGGTGGCAAGGAGAGCCTTAAGTGTGCAAGTTAAGGAAGACGAAGAGGAGCAACGAAAAATATTTTTCATACTAGGTGCCATGTTCAAGACAAGGTGTGTAGTATGATCAGTGATGGAGGGAGTTGTACCAATGTCGCTAGCTCTACCATGGCGGAGAAATTAGGGCTGCCAACAACAAAGCACCCAGGACCTTACAAGCTGCAATGGTTGAATGACTATGGCGAGGTGAAAGTCAACAAGAAAGTTCTCGTTTCAATCCGGATTGGGAAATATGTAGATGAGGTGTTGTGTGATATGGTTCCCATGCATGCGGGACACGTACTTCTTGGAAGGCCTTGGCAGTTTAATCGGTGTGTGAAGCATGACGGTTTCACCAAAAAGTACTCTTTGGTGCATAATCAACGAACCATCACTCTTGTGCCATTAACTCCGAAACATATTTATGAAGATCAAGTAAAGTTACGAAAGGATAGTGATAAAAAAAGAAAGAGTGCATGAGAGAGAGAGCCTGAGAGTCAAGAAAGAGAGAGATTGGCCGAGAAAAAGGAGAATGAAAGGGAAAAGGGGGTTTCAGCCAATGAGAGAAAAAAAGAGAGAACACAAAAGAATTTTTATGCAAGAGCAAGTGATAAAAAGAAAGCATTAATATTAAACCAACCAATGATTTCTGTATTTTTAACTAGCCAACTTGACCACGCTCTTCCTAGTTATATTATGCCTCTTTTACAGGATTATGAAGATGTTTTCTCCGAGGATACACCATACCGATTACCACCAATCTGAGGGATTGAGCATCAAATTGATTTCGTGTCCGGTGCAACCATTCCAAACTAACAAGCCTATAGAAGTAACCCAAATGAGACAAAGGAGCTTCAAAGGCAAGTTAAAAAGTTGATGGAAAAAGGATCATGAGAGAAAGCATAAGTCAATGAGCAATTTCAGTATTGTTAGTACCTAAGAAGGATAAGACATAGAGAATGTTTGCCAAGCCATTAACAACATCACGATAAAGTATCATTTTCCCATTCCTCATTTAGTTGACATGTTAGATGAGCTATGTGGTGCTTGTATATTTTCTTAGATTGATATGAAAAGTGGTTATCATCAAGTAAGGATGAAGGAAGTTGATGAATGAAAAACTGTATTCAAAACTAAATATGGATTGTATGAGTGGTTAGTTATACCTTTTGGATTAACTAATGCACCTAGCACTTTCATAAATTTAATGAATCATTTTTTACGTCCCTTCCTTGGGAAATTTGTTAGGTTTATTTTGTTGATATTCTCATTTACAGGAAAAACTTGGATGATCATTCGAAGCATTTACAATCGGTTTTTGAAGTGTTTAGAAAAGAATAATTGTTTGCTAACCTAAAAAATTATACTTTTTGCACCAATAAGTTTGTTTTCTTAGGTTATGTTGTTAGTGCCAATAGAATTGAGGTTGATGAAGAAAAAGTCCACATTATACAAGAATGGCCGAGACCAACTGGTGTAGTGCAGTTAGAAGTTTTCATGGGCTTGTTAGTTTCTGTAGGAAGTTCGTGAAAGATTTCAGTACCATCTCTGCTCCCCTTACCGAGGTTATCAAGAAGAATGTTGGATTCAAATGGAGAGAAGAGCAAGAGGCAGCATTTCAGTTGATCAAAGAAAAATTAACAAAACCAACTTTGCTAGCCTTATCTAATTTTTCTAAAGCATTTGAGACTGAATGTGATGCATCAGGTATAAGTATATGAGCTGTTCTTAAGCAGGATGGAAGACCAATTTCTTACTTCAGTGAAAAACTAAATGAGATAGCCTTGAACTATCCTACTTATGATAAAGAGATGTATTCATTGGTATGAGCATTGGAGACATGGCAGCATTACCAATGGGCCAAAGAATTTGTGATCTACATGGATCATGAAAAAAGCATTTGAAGGGGCAACACAGGCTGAACAAGAAACATGCACAATGGATGGAGTTCACTGAGCCATTCCCATTTGTGATCAAGTACAAACAAGGTTAGGAGAATGTGGTGTCCGATGCGCTTTCTCGTAGGTATGCATTGATTTATACTCTTGATGCTAAATTGTTTAGTTTTGAGCATATTAAAGAGTTGTCCCGATAGACAGATTTTAGTGAGTCATATTTGTCCTGTGAGAAGGCTACCTTTGGGAAATATTTTAGGCATAATAATTATTTGTTTCAGAAAAAATAAGTTGTATATGTCTAATTGTTCTTTTAAGGACTTGTTAGTGAGGGAAGCCCATGATGGAAGGTTGATAGGGCATTTTGGTATAGCTAAAACCCTAGAAGTGATACAAGAACATTTTATTGGCCTCGCGTGAAAAGAGATGTTGAGAGGATTTGTGAGAGATATGTCACTTGTAGGCAAGCTAAGTCAATAGTTCAACCGTATGATTTGTACACCCCACTACCAATTCCTAGTAGACCTTGGATTGACATTTCAATGGATTTTGTGTTAGGATTACCTAGGTTAAAAAGGGGTCGGGATTCTATTTCTGTGGTGGTGGATAGGTTTTCTAAGATGGCACATTTTATTCCATGTCACAAAACTGATGATGCTTCTAATATTGCTAATTTGTTCTTTCGCGAATTGGTTAGGTTATATGGTATGCCGAAGACTTTGTGGAGTAAGTTAGGAACCAAGTTATTGTATTCTATAACTTGTCATCCACAAAATAGGATGCCCAGAATTCTCATATACTTGTTGGCCAATACATTGCATCTTTTCATGATATTATGCATATTAATCATATGTTTGAGTGATTATTGAAATGCACTTATCATGCTCATAATATGCATTATATCTTAAAAGTGCATAAGTGTTAAGTCATGTTTAAGCATTGATGAATTTCAGGGTTCCTAGAAGGTGGATCTGGTAAGTAGAAAATAAAAAAAGGCAGAAAAATTGTATAACTCTAGTTCATAAAAGAAAAAAGGAGTTTATGATCATGATTTCGATGAAAATTAATGGATTAAATAAGTTATAGAGCTCAAATATAGTGAAGGATTCAGAGATAGGGTTTTAGGTGTACATGATCTTCGGTGTGAGTGTATACATCACATTCGGTAAGCAAGTTGGTTGGTTAAGACCTAGTTTGTATTTGAGAATTGGTGTGAGTATTCAACACCCCATTAAGGAGGTGAATAAGCTGAAAAAGTAGGACACTGGTCCAGCTTAGGTGAAATTACTTTATGGTGAAAGAATTTAGGTGTGTGCTTGGCACTTTAAAGTCAAACAAGCAACTAGGTGGTTCATTTTCTGCAAAAACTCTCTAAGTGTGACTTCCTCTGCCTCTAAACACCATAGTAAGTTAGATTTTTGAGAAATTAAGAGCTATCTTGAGTGGTTTGATCAATTTTTGATGGAGACTTCCTAGGAAAAGCCTAGTTTATACCAAGCTAAGGGCAGATTTGGTTTCTATTTTCTTGGACGTTGGTTCAAAGGGTTTACTATGGAATTAAGCTATAATTCTTGAATGGTATATTTCGCATATGTTAGGTTAAAGTTTGTCAAACGGTGAGAGCAAATTCAATTGGGAGGTTAGGGTTTTACCCATGTTTTCAGAACCTGTCCAGTTTCAAGTTAGTTTTCACTGTGGTTTAGATTTTGATTTATTTCTATATACTACAGAGCTTTTTGGAGTTAAAAATTTGAGGATTATTCCCTCTATGTGTTGGCTAAATAACCCTAAAATAATTTTGATTAATTCCTTTTGGATTGAGAAATATGGCTCTAACAATAAGGCTGATACCAAGTAGTGAAAATGGGATATAATAAGGCTCGTACCTGACAATAAGGCTGATATAATTCCTATTATATCAGCATTAAAGGCACGAAGGCTATTAGATAGTGGATGTGAGGGATTTTTAGCTAGTGTTGTTGATGCCCTAGTAGAGCACAAATTTAAGATACAAGATGTTCCAATGGTGAACGAGTTTCCAAAAGTATTTCTTGAGGATTTACCAAGGTTGCCACCGAATAAAGAACTATAATTTGAGAATGAGCTAATGCCTGGAACAACTCCCATTTCAAAGATGCCTTATAAGATGGCACCAGTCGAGTTGAAGGAATTAAAGGTTCAATTACAGGAGTTACTAGATAAGGGATTTATTCGACCAAGTTTTTCACCATGGGGGTGCATCGGCGTTATTTGTGTAAAAAAAAAAAAAAAAAAAGAATGGAACGATAAGAATATGTATTGATTACAGGAAGTTCAATAAGGTAACAGTAAAGAACAAGTAAAATATATAAGGATTTGAAAGCTCATTATTGGTGGCCAAAGATGAGAAAAGATGTTATTAGATTTATGGGAGAGTATTTTAATTGCCAGCAAGTAAAGGGAGAGCATCAGAGACCAACAAGTACATTACAACCTCTAGAGATTCCATAGTGGAAGTGGGAAGATACTGCAATGGATTTTGTCATTGGATTGCCAAGAACAAAAAAAGGATATGATTCGATCTGGGTGATCATCGATAGACTAACAAAGTCAGCCCATTTCCTTCCAATTCGCATAACATACTCCATCGATCAATATGCTCGGTTGTATGTGAATGAGACAGTTAGATTACATGGGTTACCAGTGACGATTGTTTCTGATAGGGGTTCACAGTTTACTTCTAATTTATGGAAAAGTTTGCATAGAGCTATGGGGACTAAGTTGACATTCAGTACAATATTCCATCCCCAGACTGATGGTCAGTCAGACAGTCAGAGAGGACTATTCAGATTTTGATGGATATGTTAAGGGCATGTGTTCTTGATTTTCAGAATTCTTGGGATGAGTACTTACCTTTAGCATAGTTTGCATACAATAATAGCTATCAAGCTACTATTGGTATGGCCCCATACGAAGCTTTGTATGGTAGGAGGTGTGGATCCCCAGTACATTGGGATGACATGGTGAAAAGAAGTATCTTGGTCCTGATTGGGTGTAGAAAACTAAAGACGCTATTCAAAAGATCCGTAAGAGAATGTTAACAGCTCAGAGCAAACAAAAGAGTTATACAAATAGTAAGAGAAGAGATGTAGAATTTAAAGTAGGAGACAAGGTCTTCCTGAAGATAGCACCTATGAAAGGAGTGAAAAGATTTGGAAAGAAAGGAAAATTAAGCCCAAGATGCATCGGTCCCTATGATATTATAGAGAGAATTGGAAAAATGGCATATAGATTAGCCTTACCATCATCACTTGGTATTGTGCATGATATTTTCCATATATCCCTATTGAGAAGTATATACCAAATCCTTCACGCGTGTTAAAGCAAGAAAATATAAAGCTTATTGAGGACCTGACTTATGAAGAACAACCCATTCAGATTTTGGACAGAATAGAAAATGAATTGAGAAATAAAAATTTATCATTAGTTAAGATCTTGTGGAAGAGTCAATCAATGGAGGAGCGGCATGGAAACTTGAAGATAAAATAAGATCAAAGTATTCGAACTTATTTGGTAAGTGAAATTTCAAGGACGAAATTTTATATGGAGGGGAGAGTTGTGATGCCTGCCCAGAATTCTCACATACTTGTCAGGTAATGCATTGCATCTTTTCATGATATTATGTATATAAATCATATGTTTGAGTGATTATTGAAACGCATTTGTCATGCTCATAATATGCATTATATCTTAAAAGTGCATAAGTGTTGAGTCACGTTTAAAGCATTGATGAATTTCAGGGTTCCTAAAAGGTGGATTCGGCAAGTGAAAAAAGAAAAAAAAGAAAAAAAAAGAGTTTATGATTGTGATTTCTATGAAAATTAATGGATTAAATAAGTTATGGAGCTCAAATATAGTGAAGGATTCAGAGATAGGGCTTTAGGTGTACATGATCTTCGGTGTGAGTGTATACACCGCATTCGGTAAGCAAGTTGGTTGGTTAAGACCTGGTTTGTAAATGAGAATTGGTGTGAGCATTCAACACCCTTATTAAGTAGGTGAATGCTAAAAAAGGAGGACAGTAGTCTGGCTTAGGTGAAATTACTTCATGGTGAAGGAATTTAGGTGTGTGCTTGGCACTTTAAAGTCTAACAAGTAACTAGGTGGTTCATTTTCTACAAAAACTCTCCAAGTCCGACTTCCTCTGCCTCTAAGCACCATAGTAAGTTAGGTTTTTATAAATTAAGAGCTATCTTGATTGGTTTGATTAATTTTTAGTGGAGAATTTCAAGAAAAAGCCTAGATTGTACCAAGGTAAAGGCCGTTTCTGTTTCTGTTTTCTTGGACGTTGGTTCAGAGGGTTTACTATGGAATTAAGGTGCAATTTTTGAATGGTATATCACCGCATCTATTAGGTTAAATCCTCTAAAACAGTGAGAGCAAATTCAATTCGGAGGTTAAGGTTTTGCCCATGTTTTCAGAACCTATCCAAGTCAGTTTTCAAGATTGTTCCCTCTATGTGTTGGCTAAATAACCCTAAAATATTTTTGATTAATTCCTTTTGGATTGAGAAATAGGCCTTGAAAATGAGAGATTTGTGGTTTATAATAGTCTCGTAATTTATGGATATTTCGGAGAAATTATATTATTTTCAGGTGATAAATGAGATATTTAAGATTTGGGGAGGCTTAAATAAAAGGGAAACTATGACAAAATTTTTTTGAAGAACTGGGCTTTAACTTTAAAGTTCATTGTAGGGAAATGAGCTCCTTAGTACTTTTATTATTAATAATTATTGAAATGATAATAATGTTGTAAAATTGCTCTATATTTCAAAGGTGTTGAACACCGGACCCCCTAAGAGGAAGCCCGAGAATCTTTTATACAATACCAAATCACGAGATAAGTAGAATTGTACTTGTGTCACCATAAAAGTCGTGCATATATATTATGTATTTAAAAGTAAGATTTGGGCATACGGTCTACACATCATGATGGCATAAGAATTCATGCACTACATGATGAAAGATGTGTATGAATGTCATTTTGTGTAATAAATGAGTTTGAGAATAGTTTAAATTATCTATTGGTGACTTATGACGGGTTTATTGTTAAGAATTAATGAAATATGTCTCGATGGAGACTTACAGTGTGAGAAGCTTACTCGATGATCACGAGGAAGAAAAGTGTTTTAATTTTGATATGCCTCACACGACGGCACCTTACTATATTATATTTGTGGTCATGAGGTCAATGGACCTCCTGTTTCGATAGAGACTTATAGTGTAGGAAGCTTCCTTGATGATCACAAGGAAGAATGAATGTTTAAAATAACTTTACCCCATATGATATTTATTATCATGTTTGTTCTGTGGCCACAAGGTTGGATGACTAAGGTATTTGGGATACCACCCTATTTAAGAAACCCTAATGCATGCAAAAGATAAGAAAGAGCATAAGAAGTAAAATGTAATAAGTTAATTGAAGAAGTAAAGTCATGAGCTCATGCATATTTATATTCTTTATATTATGCATTGATTCTATTTAATGGGATTTAGCTCATTCGTTTATGGTGATGCAGATGAGGGCACTTCTCAGCACTAGTTGAGGACTAGATGGTTGACTGGTGTACTCTCGATGCTTGTGGACTTGTGTACATGGACTAGCGACCTGTTATTTTGAGTTTTGACTTCCCTCTGGGGTATGTTTCTTTAATTGGCTATGCTGATTTTGAGTTGTGTGTTATATTGTATATACTTGGCCAGCCATATGGGTTGAATGTGTTTTAATATCTATGAGGTAGTAACCAAAAGTGCAAATTTGCCATCATTTTCATACTTTATCTATTTAACTTCCAAAGAATAACATAAGTAGAAGTTAAGGGAATAACACTACCTAATATAGCTATTTGGGTGATGTAAAGTTGTATTAGGTAGGTGTTCCACAAGCTGATGGTCAAATTAAAATAGTAAATAGGACTTTGTCTACCTTATTAAGAGCAATTATTAAAAAGAACATCAAAGCATGGAAAGAGTGTTTGCAACATGTTGAGTTTGTTTACAACAAATCTGTTCATTCTACTACTAAATTTTCACCTTTTGAAATTGTGTATGATTTTAATCCATTAAATCCTTTGGATTTAACTCCTTTACCTTTATCTGAGCGTGTGAATTTAGATGGTCAAAAGAAAGCTGAAATTGTTAAACATATTCATGAGACGGCAAGACTCAATATTGAGAGAAGGACGGAGCAATATGCTAAACATGCCAACAAGGGACGAAACAAAGTTGTTTTTGAGCTGGGTAATTGGGTGTGGTTGCACATGCGTAAGGAGAGGGTTCCAGCTTAAAGACGTTTAAAGCTTCTTCCACGAGGCGATGGACCATTTCAAGTTCTCGAGCGCATTAATGACAATGCTTACAAATTGGATCCACCAGAATAGTACAATGTTAGTCCTACTTTCAATGTTGTTGACTTATCTCTTTTTGATGCAGGTGATGATTTTTCAATAGGAGGGAAATGATGAGGATACAGCTGCTAAAAAGCTCGAAGTTGAAGAATCAATCAAAGTTCCCGTGGGTCCGATAACAAGAGCTCAAGCTAAACACTTCAAGAAAGAACTCAACAATTTAATCACAAATGTTCAGGAAGAGGATTTGGGCGTGTTCACCAATGAGGAACAACAAAGTTTGGTCCACCTCATTAAGGTCAATTCAGATCAAGAAGATCAGCCATGCAAATCCATACAATAGGCGTGTGAATCAAGAAAGAGAAACTCAAAACTATTTAGTTTCTTTTTCTTTATTAGCTCATTAGTCCACTTTCCTTTTCTATATTTTTGGCGTGTACATCCATTTATTTTTGTTAGATTATTTTTGTGTCCTTTTTCTATTTTAGACAAGTAAAAGCTATTATATCAGATTTTAACATTAGTTAAGAAAGCATGTAATTAAGCTATTTTAGGAACTTTCTTTGTAATAATTCAGCCTATTAATAGGCACCTATGGAAAAGAAAGAAGGAGGTAATTCATTCAGAAATTTGAGAGTTTTTCTTTTTGGTTTTTTGAAGAACTATTCGAACTTATCAATAATTATTCTTGTGGCGTTCAATAATGACTTATCAAATGGATTTCTATCACCGTTTGTGACGTCTATAATATACCAAGGTTCTTGTTTGATTATAAACAATGGATCGAGGTTCCATTCAAATCTAATCGTAGAATGATCTTGGGTTCCTAATTGTGTTCAGGTCCCGTTATTCTTGACAAGGCTCAAATCAATATTGTCGATTTAGCACCATACATAATAGCATAATATTTGCAATTAAAAAAAATCAAAATCAAATCAAAATGAAATCTTTAAGATAATGATAATTTATAATATTACCTAATGACCAAAAAAATCTTGATGTCAATTGTCCATTCTCTTTACCTATAATAATAATAATAATAATAATATTTCAAAGTGTCTCGGTTTTTCAAGTGCTAAAAGTCCAATTTTCGGTTACCATTTTTTGTTTTTGTGAAGCAAGCAGTTGCTTGATGAAAACAAGAAATATGCATTGCATGAATTTGGAAATGATGTGACCAAGGTATTTGAGTTGTCCATTTTTTATTTTTTATTTTTAACGGAAAATTGGAGATGTCTGTGTTGGTTGAAGATCATTTTAGTGTATTAACATGATCGATGTATTTGAGTTAAAATATGCTATTGGGGCCCCACCCCTTTTTCTTGCATTGTTGGGATGCGGTGATTCTTAGTAGACATGTACTGGTTTTGTTCTTTTTCTGTTGGGGGTCGTTTGGGACATTAGGAGTTTTTTCTTTTTTCTTTTTCTTAAACATAAATCAAATTAGCTATTCACAAATCCAAATCTTTTTTTTTTTCATTTTAAAAAAAATTCAAACTTTAAAATTTCATAACTTTTCTATTTTAAGTCAAAATGAGATTATTAAAAAAAAAAAGCGTAGAATAACGAAAACAACGAAACAAGATCTATATTACGATTTTTTTTCTGAAAATATTTCATATTTTTACACTTTTAACTTCAAACAGTTTATTTTCAATTAAACAAATATTTTCAAAATTCAACTCATTTATAATCAAAACATTTCCAAAACTCCAACTATATTACTATAATTGTTATTCCAAACGCAGTCTATGATTAATTAGCTACAATGTCTAATGCAATTGATTAACTTTTATTTAGTTTAAGAATTTTATGGTTGGATATGAAAAAAGAAATATGCAAGGGTAAAAATTCAATTTTGCACAACTAAATTGGATTCTTTTGTAAGAAAAAAAGTACAATTATTAAAATAATTTGATTAAAATATAACGACTCAAATTTGTGTTCTATCGATGAGTTTTTTTTTTTTTTTTTTTTTTTTTTTTTTTTTTTTTAAGGGCTAGGTATTCGTATTTCAAGGAAGGAGAATTGAAATGAAGTTTGGTGGTTGACCCAAGTCAATCTCATCATTAATTTCCTTTGGCCCAATTTCTCCATGAGCCATTGTTTCAAGGCTTCCTTATTAATATTATTATTATTATTTATTATTATTTTTTTTTGTGGTCAGGGCCTTGGAGATTTATATTCACCTAATTGAATTTGTCACACATTAATATAAGTTTCAAATATAAAAGTTTAAGTTGTAAAGATGTGCGTCAAAAATAGTTATCTATTCTTACATCATAGTTGAGTTGTAGAGAGTAGGAGTTGAAGAACTAAATATGGAAGGAGTTTGCATGTCGAAATTTAGATAATAAGTCTTATAAGTCACCTTTTGATTTTTATTTCTCTCATTTTATTTTTTTTATTTTTATTTTTTGGCTGAAAAGATACCTTTTGATTGATCCATATGGTCAAGTGATGTCTAACGATATCCAGGCACGTGTATGTTTTTCTACAAAGTTGAACTCAAATCCAATATTCAGATAAATTTTCTCCTATTTAATTTTCTCCTATTTAGATAAATTTTCTTAAATATGTCAAACTCATCAAGATGAATACATATGTACATGGCTCATGCTTTCAACTAATATATACATTTATAACAATAACAATAATAATAATAAGAAAATTGAGTCTAGTAATACAATTGAGAATATGTAGCATTACTTTTTTTGATATGTCATTGTACCTTGAAGCAGTTCGCGCCTGTTTAGCACGAGTTAGGACTGAAAAATAGATATATATATATATATATATATATATAATATAAATAAATATATAATTAACTCTATAAATAGAAGATCGAATCTAACATTATGATGGTTAATGATTAATGCTTAATATTAGATTTTTAGTAATGGTGATCGACGATCCCAATTCACGTGCAATTGTTATTTTCGTATAAATAACTTGATTGTTCTTTGCCTATAGATTCTCACATCTAAGATGATGATCATGTAAGATGCACAAAAAAATACTACGAGAAATGTGGATTGTTAGACGTTATAATAAATAAGAGAAAGATGTGACAAAAATATGCATATATATCTTCCCAAAAATATATATATATATATTTGAATAAAAGGATATAGTTCTGAATAGAAAAAATCAAATTCAAAAATCAGCCATAGACATGGTATCTCAAGTCATTTTTAAAAATTGACTTTTATACAAGCCAAATTATGTAAAACCTCATATAAAAACCTTGAAAAAATTATTAAATATATCCTCTTTAGTTTTGTACCTTTTCCTTAGAATTCTAACCCTGATAAAAAATCCTGTAGTGTTTAAGAAAATGGCGTAAATCTTTACAGTCCTCTTGATTTCGCTTCGCTTAAAACTTCGTCCCATCATACAAGGCAAAAATAATGCAATTGATTTTTCATAATTGGACAATGTGTTAAAATAATACAATATTTATCAACATTTCAAATATACAGTTAAGCTTTGTTCCTAACTCCTCTTATGGCATGAATGGTATGAGGATTCCAAGCTTCTTTTCACATTGATGAGATAAGCAGACTTGAGGTATTCACATATATATATATACACGCACACGCACACACTTACAGTTATACACGTTGTACTCAAACTGTAATGTGCAGTAGAGAGGGAAATTAGAAACCTAACCAGGCGGATGGTATTGGCTGAAACTTGCTCTTTGCACAAGCCAACACATCGTAGTAATCGACATGACTGAAGCAGTCGCGGAAATCCGTGAGGAGCTTTTCAAACACCCGCCATTGAACTTTGATTGATCTTGTATACGGATACGGAAGGAAAACCTGCTGAATAACACAGGTGAGATGCGATGAAGTAACAAAGGACCAAATATGAGAGAGAGCCTACAAATAGAGGGGGAAAAAGAAAGAACAGAAAAGAAAAAAAGATGTTTAGCACTTGAGTTCCTTTTAACTTTTTGTGGTATAGCACTTTAGTTCCTAACTTTTTTTTTGGCAATTTAGACACCAAATTTACAAAAGACGAGTAGAAACTGACACCAATTGTTAAACAGCAACATTTTTTTTTTTTTAAACAATCTGAACCCTCAATGAACAACGTTAGGGATCCCAACATTTTAATATCAACTGTCGTAATATGTAAATTGTCGTACTTTCAGTGGTAAGTATTTCAAAAATTACAGCCTCAATTAATGTTAAAATGTTGCATCTGTCGATGAAAAGATAAAAACTCATCCCCACGTGAATTGGTATACAAAACTTAGGCTCCCTAGCACTACTCATCCCCAGATCTCCCTAGCACTACTCATCCCCAGATTAGTCAGGGAATTCCATCAAATGTAGTTCCTGTTAATGACTGGAGTTAATTGCTGCTATGCTGTAAAATCAAGTACCGAATTGACAAGAAAAAAAATTTTGAGGGACAAAAATGCAAAACCACGAGAAGTTCCAGGAACACATGTTCAACAAATGTATTTTTCCAATTTGCACCAAACTTTGAACTTTAAACATACTAAGGAATGCTTTCAAGCACACATAGAAGAAAGCGTTATTCGACCAGATATAAGGTGCTGAAGAGAATTATTCAACAAGGTTAGTCCCTCTTATATGATTCTGGATCTCAACTTTAAAGTTGAAGAATAATAATAGTTTATAAACTAATTCCAGGAAAAATACTCGTGTATTTATACCATCTTTTTTAGAACTATTAGGTTACGGAAGGTTTTATAAAGATGACATACATCTCCTTCTTGGGCTAGACGTTTGAGTATTAGAAACGTGTGCTCGTTTTCCTCTAAATTGTCGAGAACCGCCAGCCAGATCTGGGAAGCAAGCTCATGAGCCATATCCCTTGATTTGCCACAGGCAATAAACTGATCTGCAAAAACATATGACAACTAGGTGAAAAAAGTGCAATTTTATATGAAGCCATAAGCACAGTACTTTATCCTCGGATTTGGTACCAGTAGCATGCTCTTTGCATATCAGATGAGCAAACACGAGCGTAATGGATTCGACAAAAAATGGTAAATTTCGAAACTAACTATCAAAGCCCCGGAGTTGGGATGATGAAGTAGCATATTTAAGGGAAGGTTAGAAAATCCTCAACCTAGGTTTGTTACTCAACCTTGCATTTTTGGAAATCACAAAAATAACCTCTCATATTGCCAATCCCTTAAAAGTTACAACCCTTATGCGAGATTCTGTCATAATAACTGTCTTCAAATATGGTAACAAATAGGTGTGCAGAAAAGCATTTGTCAGGCTAAACCTGGCATCTTGTCTAATTTTATGACATTAATTCTGTGTCAGAAAGGATAGATTTTAAAGCGATTGACAATTTGGAGGAATATTTTATAATTCTTGATAATACATGGTTGAATATCTAATTTCACATAAACACAGAGGAGGATTTTGTGATTTTCCCCGAAGTTAATTGTACAGATATCAAGTGCAGTATTCTCGAAGTATCTCAGTGTAGCATATAGTTTCTGTTTATTAAAATCGCCAGAGCAAATTGGAGAAAGTTTCTTTAGATTTAAAAGAGCTGTATAAAAGAAAATCTGCAACAAAAATTAGAAGCCAGACCAATTATGGTTCCATGAAGTATCCCGGAAGGAGGCGGAACGGTTGATCGTTGAAGCTGCTCTTTCAAAAACAAATAAGTATGTCCCACAATCTCATCAATTTCACCATTAAGAGAAAAAATGTGTCTACTAACATAAAGAGCTTCATATCTCCTACAAAAATCAGGTGAGGATGTTAGACACTCACTTGCGACAATTAACAAAGTAGCCTTTTATATTATTAAGTTCAACAAATACAGTGCCTGAATTTTGTTCATGTGTAATGCAAAGGAAGAATAATCCAATATATGATGCTCAAACCTAGCCTGAAATTTTTTTTTTTCCAAGTATGGGCCGTTTTATGTTCTATTTGCGGAAGGTTATAATCTATTAACAACTTCACACAGAGTACTCTATTAAAGAGAATCCATATTATTGGATGAAAGTAGTTATAAACTGACTTGAAGCTTGTTCATCAAATCACAGCTGCAATTATAAAATAGCTTTGCATCTTTCGCCTCTCATCTCTTCTCAGATGATCAGACGAAAAGAATTAGAATTCAAAGTGATATTCCACTACTACTTCGAGACAAAAGCAGAACTCAACATTAATCTGAGAGAAACAGCCATATGCCAATAACTAATTGGTCATAGAAAGCTGTGTACTAGACAAGCTTACATGGCGAAAATAGTATCGTATTTTATGTTTTCAAGTAATAATAAATTTTATTGTTTCTCAAGGAATATGAATTTCCAAGCCATCAAAGCAGTAACGATAGCATTTGAGAGAATAAATACCATAGATAATTGATAAAAAAGTGAATGACAGACTAAGAATGAAGGAAGAAACAATAGCGACTGGAACAAAAACCAGTAAGGATACATGTAAGATCACCTCCGGCTTGACCCTCGGGGAATCGGTCCAGGCCACCTTTTAGCATGGCTAGTTGAAGGGTAGGTCCTATTTAGAGCGGCTTGCCACAAGCATTCTTCACGAAACAAATTCGCCCACTGTTTTTTAACACAACTTACTTGTGCCCATTCGAGTACGGGAATTCTAATGAAAATCTCTATCAAAAGGTGATCCGGAAGCTTTCCAAACGAACTACCAACTAATGTGTCATTTTCTTTACTGTTCATCATCACTATACTGCAGGGGAATTTTTTTTTTTTCTTCTTGCTGTCAATAAGAAAAGAAGCTATTAAACAGAACAAGTTTTCTTTGGAAAAACAAACTCTTTATCGTTCGCTAAACCTTGAAAGTGAATATAAACCTTTGATAGCTCCCAAATTGTATGGAAAATTGAAAATACATATATAAAAACAGAACCAAATAAGTAGAAAATTGAAAAATGCCTAGAAATTATAACTAAAATCAATCTTTGGTGCCAGAGTTAAGGTCAACACAATGGTACAAACAAAGCTACAAGCTTAAAATGAATGCAATTTCAAGGGAAGTTTAGGGGTTAATAATAGTTAAAATTTATGCTAATTTTTCAAGCTGAGGATTTACATTAACCAAACCACCTTTCATGGTATCAAATTCTCAGTAAACAGAATTAGCATTTTGGAACATAAAAACAAAAAATAATAATAAAAAATGCGAGAAGACCCAACTGTAGGAAAAAAAAAAAATATATATATATATATATATAATATTACATGCAAAAAATACCTCAATTATTCACTATAGAAGCTCATTTCAGCTACTAGAAGTGCAGTGAAATTAAGATCATCAGAGAGAGAGGAAAAAAAAAAATAAATAAAAGAATGACATTTTTCTTAGTTTTGAGAGACCCAGAACTCCAGAAATTCATACAGCCAAACAAAGAAATGCATGTTTTAATTACTCTAAAACCAAAACAAATTTCAATCGAAGAACAGCTAAAAAAGACAGAAAGAGAGGAACCCGCTACAATAGATGTTGCTCTCTTTAATCTTTGATGCAAAAACCTGAAAATTTCCAAACTCCTATACAGCATATGGAGCTTCCATTTCACAGACCCACGAAAGTTTATCCAAATTTCATTGCACGAAATGAAAACTCAATGACAATTGATAAAATAAAGCTCACGGGATTAAATTTTTTTTTTTTTAAGTGATAATAATAACAGGAAGAAAATACTACAGAAAATACCAGAGTGGCAGACATAAATTTGAGAGCTTATTCAGCTGAAAATGGGAAGAGTCGGCTGCTTATTGCCTAGGCAAAGACCCAACAGCGTGAGTTTATTTTATTTATTTCTTTCTTTCCTTCTTGTGAAATTTGTGTGTTTGTTTTACATTTGTTGGGTATTGGGGTTACAAATGTGAGGCTCTTGTGGCTGGGAGTTGGGACCAGTGACTAAGACAAAAAATAATAAGAATAATTATTTATGTTTTATGTTTTAAAATTTCCTCTTTTTAACGTGGAAGAATAACACAACATGTGCAGTTGTGTTAAAAGACCAACACGTCTAAGTACACGATTAGATCACAGGTTTAAGAGATAATTTTTAGATTAAAATTTATTGACTTTTTAAAAATTAGTTATAATTTTTATTTATTTTTTTTTTATAAAAGAACAAAAATAAACCTAAAAAAAAGGTTTGTACATTCAATCCAAACAAACCATAAGTGATATTTCAATCCAAAAAAAAACATGTCTAAGGATGCGTTTAGGAGAGCCATCTAGGTTTTCATATTGGATAAAAATATGGGTTAATTTCAAAAATAGCATATGTAGGAAAAATATTTTTGAAAATAACAGGGCTTGCCTCCACTCTAGTAGGCCCCAAGCCCCGACATTCTCTGATCTCAAACTCTTTTAGGGCCCGTTTGGGGGACATCTAGAAATATTGGTTTGAATGCTGGGTTGGAAATGTGTGTTTGGAGGGAAAACTTTTGAAGAAGTTATGTAATATAGAAAATAATACAACAATTTAAAATGTGTTTGGAAAAAAAAAATGCAAATTAGATCTTGTTTTGTTTTTTTGCTTTTTTGTTTTTTTTTTTTTTTTGTCGTTACAAGCATTTAGACATAAAAATCATCTTATTTCGATTTGAAATGAGAAAGTTATAGACTTTAAAATTTAAGTTTTTTAAAAATTAAAGAGAGAAAATTTGATTTAGAGTTGGGATTTTGAAAGAGTAATTAGTTTAAATAGTCCTTGAATTATTGAATAGATAACGATTTAGTCCCTGTTTTTTTAATTTTAGTTGGGACGACTCTAAACTTTATAAATAATGACAATCTAGTCCTTTTTCATCAAATTATGTTCAGTTTCTAATAGAAAATGTCACAGGACCCATCATATAAGTTAAATTAATTATTAAAAGACAAAAATACCCTTTTTTTTTTTGAAAAAACAATACCCAATAATTAAAAAAAATCAAAGAGAAATTTTTTCTCTTCATTACTAGCACTGTCATGTCATTTTATCTTCTAATATGTGGGTTCTAAAAGCATTTAAGGGATACCAAATTCCAGGTTTACCCCCACTTCCCACCCGCCCAAATCTCCCTCGCTTACCCTAACTTGATTTCAAACCATTTACAGTGTTTTAGAGAGAAACACTTTCATTTAGAGAGAGTGAGTTTCCACCACCCATATAAACCGTCGGAAACCATCTGAAACCACCACCAACGTCTTCTATAAAGCTTTTGGAAGTCTGTGAACATCAGACAATCTTCTAAAACCACCCATGTCCAAACCCAAGAAGTTGGTGGAGAAAAACATTACTCTAAAAAAGAGGTCACTCCGAGTAATAACTTCGACAGATAGAATGCCACCGGCTGAGAAAATTTATAAAAAACCGGCACCAGAGAAAAAGAGAATGGTGGCTGAAGAAGTGTTGAATAGAAAGTAGGGGGAAATCAAAGTTAAGGAATCAAAGAAAGCGAAAAGAGTCGTAGAAGATAAGAAGATATTGGAAGTTGAAGAGGTAAAATGTTGCATTTTTGTTTATATGTTTCAAAAGTTTACATTTTTAATGTACATTCTGTAAGAATGTGGATTATACTTGAAGACGTTTGCATTTTTTATTGATTATGTAAAAGAAAAAAGTTTGCATTTTTGTATGTATTTTTTATGAGATTCTACATTTCTAATTAATTTATTGAAAAAAAAAATGTAAAGTTGTATTTTTATTTGATTTTGTGACATAAACTAAAAGTTTGTTGGTTTGGTATTTGGATATTAAGAGGAAAATTGAGTGTATTGGTTTATATAAATATTCAGTTGCCGAAGGTATTTGGGTTTTTATTGATTTTTGGTTAATTGTAGGTGATATCGAAAAATGCGATTATCTGATTATTAATTTGAGATCATCTTATAATTTTACCTATAGGTCATTTTATGATGACTTTCTAGTCATCATAAAAATTACTTAGATTTCTGTTATTTCCAGCTGGTCATTTCTTTGATGACTTGATGGTCATTTTTATGATGACTTGTTGGTCATCAAATGATGACTTGCTGATCATCAATTTAATTATTCAGATTTCTGTTATTTTCTAGCTTGTCATTTTTATGATTACTTCTTAGTCATAAATATAATTACTCTTTTATGATACCATCAACATTACCACATGTTCAGTATGCTCAACGCGTACAGGATAGTGAAATTACCCGGATCAAAATGAATACTTTTTTATGAACATTGCAGAGACATGTAATAACTTGAAAGAGTGGTTGCCACCCCGACAGTACGAGGGCATGATCAGTCAGCCATGCAATAAGAAATTTCTGAAGTTAAAGACACTTGGTTGGGTTGGGCAGGTCTTTCACAACATTGTAATTCGTTTGGCGGATCACTCAGGAATAGGTGATGCTCTATGGTTTGAGGTTAGTGAAGACCTGAGCAGACTTTCCATCAACGAGTTCTGCCTGATAACCGGCATGAAATGTGTAGGGTCTACCCATCTCGCACCGGCGGTTGATAACCGATTAATGAGAATATATTTTTCGGCACTGCGAGGTGCGTCGAGAGAACCTTTGGAGTTGCAGCTGTCGAACGCAAAATTTGACAATGATGACGATGCTGTCAAACTTGACTTACTATACATGATATTTTGTATTCCTCTTGCAAATGTAAATTCCGTGAAGATAGATCCGAAATATTTTTCCCTAGCCGATAACTTGGAGGAGTTCAATGCTTTTCCATGGGGCGTGCTCTCATGGGAGGCAACCCGAGCTGCATTATGTAATGCAGTTGAAAGCAGGCTGTCTTCAAAGAGAAGACCGTTAAAGAAGTCTGAAAAATTCATTACAGTATCATGGGCTTTCCTCATGCCTTACTCGTTTGGGCATATGAGAGCATCCCAATAATAGCAGGCAAATTCAGCACTAAGTATGTTGAGGCTATTCCGCGTATGCTGTTATGGACCTCCGCGGATAATGTGAAGTTTGATGATGTGATATCGGCTTTAACCGTTCTTGGTGAGAAACAGGTAATTTCTAAACTTTAAATATATATTATTATTACTGATAGTGTCATTTACAAGTATTGGTCATTTACATAATGACCGGGTGGTAATTTTTGTTATGACCATACATTTGTTAGTGTCAATACCGGTATTGGTCATTTACATAATGACCGGATGATAATTTTTATAATGACCATACATTTGTTAGCATCAATATCAGTGGTGGTTATTTATAATGACCGGGTGGTAATTTTTGTAATGACCATACATTTGTTAGCATCAATTGGTGGTCATTTATATAATGACCGGGTGGTAATTTTTATAATGACCATACATTTGTTAGCATCGATACCAGTGGTGGTCATTTACATAATGACCAGGTGGTAATTTTTGTAATGAGCATACCTTTGTTAGTATTAACACTGGTGTTGGTCATTTACATAATGATCGAATGGTAATTTTTATAATGACCATACTTTTATTAGCATCAATACTGGAAGTGGTCATTTACATAATGATCGGGTGGTAATTTTTATAATGACCATACGCTTGTTAGCATCAATATCGGTGGCGGTCATTTGTAAAATGACCGGATGGTAATTTTTGTAATGACCATACATTTGTTAGCGTCAATACCGATAGTAGTCATTTTCATAATGACCGGGTCGTAATTTTTGTAATGACTATACCTTTGTTAGCGTCAATATTAGTGTTGGTCATTTACATAATGACCATATCCTGTACTAATTTTTATGAAAATCAAATGTGTGCAGCCTAAGTGTTTTGTGATGATGCCAACTGAGGAAGAGTCGAAGGACCCATGTGTTGCTCAGCTATATTTGAAGAACCCTACGGTTGTGCCTCAACCACCTCATAAGACACCTGTTATGCAACTGAGCACCGAGATAAACTCCGAGTGGCAGGAGTTTCAAAAAGAGATATAAGGACATATCAATTCAATGAAAAAAAAAAAATTAGAGGATCTGAAAAAGGGACATAAGAAGTCCAGGAAGCTCTTGCGTAGGGTTCTCAAATTGTTGTGTAATATCAATGACAATATTGAGGGGAACCCAACCACTGTGTACTATGTCAGCAACAGGCAGAAGAGAAATGTTCAGACGGATGACTTGGATGCCCTGAAGACTGATTCTGATGACCTCTGATTTGGCTCTCAAGATGATATCTTTATCAACTCTGATATCGGTGTCGTTGTGCATAAGGGTGTTAAAGCAGCCATGGAGTTCTTTAACACTGATAAGGTGATTGTTTGTAGTTACTGGTGATTTCTATGATGACCCCATATTAATTTATTGATATATTAATGACCAACTAGTCATTTATGTAATAATTATTTGGTCGTTTTTTATAATGACACATATTAGTGATAGCTGTTATGTTCCCTTTTTACAGGAAGAGGGAGATGAGAAAGAAATTGCAGAAGTTGAGTCTAACAAGGGAGAAAAAGATGAGGTAATCCTAAAAATGTGTGTTGAGTATACCTTATATGTAGATGGTCATTTATGTAATGGTCAACTGGTAATTTTTATTATGACCTGTTATGAAATTACACAGGAAAATATAAAGAGTACCAAAAAGGAGAAAAGGGATAAGCCAAGGAAAATGAGGAGGAAAAATTTGAGAACAATAAGGGAAAGGAGGAGGAGAGAAAGCCTGACATGGGGAAGGAAAAAGAAGAGGTAAAAAAAGGATGAAAAAGCCAAGGGAGAAGAGGAGGAGAGAAAGAATCAAGAAGTAGCCAATAAACAAGATGAGAGCATAAGCGATGTGGTTGTTACGAATTTTTGTAACAAACAAACATAGTCATATTAATTATTACCTACAAGTCAAACTTTAGTTTAACATGTTTAATATTTGTCATTTATAGATCCCTAAGCAGAAGAAGTCTAGACTTTTAAGGCTTAGACAACAGTGGCCGAACCTATGGTTGAGATTATCTCACCAGCCCATACTCTGACTAAGGTCAATTATGCCCTCCCACGAGGTCTCTCAGATGAACTTCTTAAAGAGAAGCTAGAGAAGTTCAGGGAGTGGATAAAGAAAGGATTAGTGAAGAAGCCTCCTCAAGGGTAATTTGGTTCTGACGAATAAATGTCATTTTACTTTGAACATGATATTTAATATTTTCCTTACCAATTTCATTATTTTAACTTTTAGGAAACGGCCTCCCCGATACATCGTAAAGTATGAGATATTGGAGAAACTCCATGACCTCGGATTCATAGCAGTTGAGAAAAAAGGTTGGTTTTATGAGTTAGCAACCTCGCCTGTATGGCTCTAGGATGAAGTAAGTAATATTTTTTTTCCATGTACTATACTAAATTTTTGTTAACCTTATGTGAATAAGGTACTTTTTGTGCTGACTCGTGCTGTTTTGTCATTTGCTTCCGGTTTGTTTATTTAGTACATTAACGTTACATTCTACTAAATGAGTAAGAAGATCATGTAGTTCTCTGAACTGGTTCAATGAAAGGTGATAACGATAGAACGTTTTTTAGTACCAAGATTGATACATTGTGGTATGTCTACAAGAAATCACCAGATAATTTTGATTGGAGATCATGTGATTCTTTAATGAAGATCATTACTTGGTGTCTATGTCTGATGTGGTTTGTCATGGTTTGAGGTGAATACTTTACTAATACTAATGTACTTGGAAGATTTGAAACATTGAGTATTAGTAAAGCTTAACCTTCACAATTATAAGGTGTATGATTCTCTTTATCATGAAGGCCCTCACAATTATAAGGTCTGAGAAGCATTGGAGTGTATGTCAAAGTTTATTCAAATGCTGGCCGATAAGATCAATATGTTCAAATTTAAACCACGGAATCCTCCAGGAACTTACCCAATACCTGTCACCATCATGCAAGATATCCCTCAATAAGAAAATGGGTGAGTTAATGTATTAATAATGTTTTCATAAGACCTTCTTAACTGTAATAATTATGTGATTTGTGATTCATTCTTATTCGTGAAATAGGGATGACTATGGAATCTTTACTATTAAATGTGCTGAATGCTTGATAGAAGGGATGGAAGTCTATTATTGGGTTATTCAGGGATGCATGTATATGTTTCGGGAGTGGCTAACATGTTATCTGTGGTCTCATGCAAAGAGAAAGATTGAAGATAATTATAAAAGTGATGAGGAGGTGAATATGATAGACTTATAAATAACATTTTTTTAATTCTTTTAATATTTCCATGTTGTAAATAGCTCTATTATTTTATTCATTGTCGAACATATTTAAAGTCGTATATGTCCGTTTGTTGCAACATGATAATTTGACCATAGACACAGAGATCACAACGAAATTGACTAGGTGGTCATTATGAAAATGACCTTTCATGTAAAACTATCAAATATTAGGCAAATCTTTTATTTTTGTTTTCCCCTCCATACACAACATATGCTGACTCCTATGTGTGTTTTAGAATCTCTGTTGTTATGTCAATGTCAAAATAAATATATCACATCATTACCACTGAGAAGGTCATAATGAAATTGACCAGGTGGTCATCATGAAAATGACATTTCTTGAAAAACTCTCAAATGTTAGGCAAATCCTTTATTTTTGTTTTCCCCTTCATACACAACGTATGCTAACTCCTATGTGTGTTTAAGAATCCCTATTGTTCTATCAATTGGTAAATGTTCTTGTCAAACCGTAGGTACAGAAGTCACAATGAAATTGACCAGGTGGTCAATATGAAAATGACATTTCCTGTAAAACTCCCAAATGTTAGGCAAATCCTTTATTTTTGTTTTCCTCTTCATACACAATGTATGCTAACTCCTATGTGTGTTTTAGAATCCATGTTGTTACGTTAATATCAAAATAAATGTATCACATCATTAGCACTGAAAAAGTTACAACGAAATTAGTCAAGTGGTCATTATGAAAATGACATTTCCTGTAAAACTCTCAAATGTTAGACAAATTCATGTTTTTAGGAAATCAAAATTACTGCTGACACTTAATTCCATAAACCCATAAACATAGTACTAAAAATCAATAACATAAAGTTTAGTCAATTGTGCGTAACTTCGGATATAAAATAAAATAATGATAAAATCATCACATAAATAGTGCTGTGAGTTGTCAAAGATATTTAGGACCTTGTTGTTGGACATATGCGTAATGATATTGGGTTAGTACAAGTTTTCCTGTTGTGTCCATAACCATGACATCTGTCGCACTGAATAGTCCATGGTTCCTCACCTTGGGATAAAATCCTACTAACCCTTGGCCTTCCGGGATCACACTTTGTCTTGGGAGGATTGACAATTCGGGATCTAACTTCTTTAAAAACATCCCAGCCCTCCGCACTGCCAATCGAATGGACTATATGTGCATAGGCTACATAGAGATAATCTTTCGTGTAGTAATAAGAGCAATAATTATGCAGATCAACTAGTCGGTGGTTACAGACGGCCATAGTATGAGGGCAAGGAATTTGATCGACCTGAAAGCATCTACAGGTACAGATCATTTATCTCATATCTACAATCTAGGTTTGGGTAGCATTGTTAGTAATGATGTACTCAAACTGATCAACTGGCCGAGGCTGCAAACAAAGGGAAGTTGAAGGCATTAGTTTCTTCGAAATCATTATAAACATTAGTGCAATGTCCTTTATAAAATTACCAATCATTACAAAATTTAGCGTATATCGTAAGTCATGTTGTAGTCGTTATCACGTACCGTTACTATTAGTCATAATGAAAACTGTATGCGAAGAAGTTTATCTGCCTTGGGGGCTAGTTTCGACGTAATTTTCAGGGTCTCTTCACGTCCTTTGACAAACCATCTTTGTAGTAGTTCCCCTAATCATTCTACCAAGAATCCCACTGGTATTAACCTGGATTTCCAATCCATACTATTCAATGACTCTGCAATATTAGTTGTCATGATTGCATACCTTCATCCATTGAAGTATGCTTGCGACCATTTTTTAGGATCTGCCTGGAAAAGATATCGGTGCATATTAGGATTACGATTCTGGATGGATTCCATATGACATTGGTGCTCGTTGACAAGATATGCTCTCGATGCACCATCAAAATAGGTCTTCATAGAGCCTTTGAATTCTTTGTACCTCGTCCTCATGTTTGCAACCAAGTGTTGATCGCATAACCCGAAATCAGCATCTGGATAGACAATACTGGCTGTATATTCGATACCCTTACGCCTATCAGCCACAATAGCAAGAGACTCTCATGTCCCTATTAAATCTTATAGCTTCTCGAAGAACCATTTCCATAATTCATTGGTCTCTGACGGAACGATACCAAAAGTGAGTGAAAATATGGAGCCATTTACGTCATGACCACAAGCTACAAGCAGTATTCCTCCAAACCTAGCCTTTAATGCTGATCCATCAACCACAATTACTAGATGACAATGAGGGCGACCCTACTTTAATACAGCTAAGCACATGTAGAAGTATTTTAAACTATTTTATGAGTCGATCTCAATGTGAATGTTGGAGCTAGGATTTTTTCTCTTAACCATTTCACCCCAGGTGGGCAGAACTGTAAAAGGATAGGAGAGGTCATTATTAAAAAATAATTATCATATAGTAAATATATAAGTTAACATAATGACGGTGGAAATTTACCTCTGTATGACTCTACATCATCGCCCCTAAGGCTGGTCAATGCAGTTTTCTTCTCTCACCATACTCTCAAATAATTTAAAGACACTCCAAAGTCATCCTGTATGTCTCACATTATTTCTCGAGGTCTGTATGAGGTATTAGTCGGATCCAAGTATTTTACCTTCACACACTCCTCAATCATCCAACTCTTAGCTTGACGATGATGCCATTGAACTATTTTAATAGAGTAAGTATGGACATCATCGTACTTCTTCACAATAAATAATCCATTACCTTTTATTCTAGTCACACGTAATTACCATGGACATCTCTCATTATCTATACATGTCACGTGTAATAGATTAGAGTTCGACCTCTTCACCTTGAATTGGTAGTGTTTACTCATGGCATCATGATGAAGATGGTATTATAGTAACTTTTTATTATCAAAAATACAATTTATGCACATTGTGATAGGTGTAAAATCAGCAACAACTATTGAGCCAGAAAAACTGTCACTATTAGGTATGTGAACAGATTGAGTTCTAGTAGTATTGATAATAGAATAGGCCTCAATGCTTGTTGCGATTCTCTTCTCGTTTAAATCACAAGCAGCATCTGCAACATTCAATTCTCCGGCATTACAGTCATCATGGTCCATGCCTAAGTCATTGTTCAACAATTCATGTTGTTATTCAATTCCATCTTCCATGTGCAAATCCAGACCTACTATGGGAGAATGGGTATGAGAAGGGCTAGGAGAAGGGATGATAATATTGTTAACAGCAACAGGTTGCATGACTTCATCACTCTATCCACCATCCCTAGAAGGTTGCACGTCTATATGGTTGCTTTCCCTTACCTCAGGTGGTATCGCTTCGGCCACAGACTCATCCAATACATCGATGTTAATTGGGAATTTGCTAAACATATGAACATCCTTCTTCTTTAGTTGTATGTAGATATTAACATCAGCATCACATTGTATCCTCACAGGAGGCATCATACTGTATTTCATGACTATAGTCTTATCTAGACCCAAAATTCCAATAACACTCCTCACCAACTCAATAAGACTAACATAAGTTACGGTAAGGGGCACTAATATTCCATTCATTTCACCACCAACATATCTCAATGTACCATCCCAATGACCATTTTATTTTATGAAAACACAAACCGCAGCCATTTCTGAATGAAATAGTAATAAGTTAGTCAATATTATATTTACATTATAGAGAGAGGGAAATGATGACAGATATAGAGAAAGGACTTATATATTGTGGGTGGTCAAAATGAGAATGCCCAGGTGATCATTATGAAAATGACCACCTATATATTCAACTCTCAAATATTATGCGAAACAAAAGTTACGCAAATTCATGTATTTTCCCTATTTTACAGAACATATGACAACTTTTTAAAACCCCTGTTATTTTATCAATTTTAATATATTTTCTATTGATGCAGAGGTCACAATGAAATTGACCTTATGATTATTATGAAAATGATCATTTTTACTCAACTCTCAAATGTTAGGCGAAATAAAAGTTAGGCAAATACATATTTTTTTTTTACGTCAATGTTAAAATAAATATATGACATCATTAGCACTGAGAAAGTCATAATGAAATTGATCTATTGGTCATTATGAAAATGACCAATTAACGACCCGCCTTACATAGGCCATTACCATACTTACTTTACTTACTTAACCTTAGAAAATACTGAATTTTTTTTTATAAACCTATTCTAACCTCATACTTATATTTAGGTATACATGTTTAAACAAGTATTGACGTTCAAAACATTTTAATGCATTTGTAAATTATACTAAATACTAGATACCCGTATTGTTAAATTAGCATAAAATAATACAAACATTTTTCCAAAATACGTGGCGGTGTCTAAACCAAAGTTTCACAGTCTGCCATGCCATCCTCCACAGTCTTGCATCATACATCGATGGTCGGCTACTTACCAATAGCATAAACATAAGTTATGAGCTTTCGCTCAACAAGTACAACTTTTCTTCCGCAAAACCTTTCCAGTGGAAAAATGTATGAACCAATTATACTTTCTTATAAATCAATTATGCTTTCTTACGTTAGCATATTTTTGGGCCCCTTACATAACATGAGTGTACATATTATGGCGCGCAGCCATGGAGTTGTTAGGGCGGCCAGCTCAGTCCAACTCAAACCATGGACCAAACCTGCCCTCATGGCATGTTGGTACGATACGAGAAAACTTTCTTAATATCATATTTGAAAACAGTTTCTTACTTGAAAATAGTTTCTTAAAAACAGTTTCTTACTCAAAACGTGATCTTATTTATACCATGTGATTTATCATTAGTGAGTATGTTTTTATGATGCTACAATATAGAACATAAAACATATGCATCACATACATTAATGCATGAGCTTTGGAAAACATGCAAAGCAGTAAAACATTTTACCTATGTTGTAGGTGGAGTTATACTTATAAGTTGTTCTACGCTCTCAGTCTATCGTCCCAACAAAGTACAACAACAGGTTATACTCATGTTTTCAAACCAGTCATAAGAATAATTCTACCACATAACTCAACAAACCATAACATATATTGTTGGTGTCCAATCTGATTAATATTGGTAATCATGCGTAACAAATCGGTATTCTATCCGACTACCATGGATAACCATAACTACAAAGCCCAACATAATAAATCGGTATACTATCCGATTACTATTTATCATAGAATTGTTATCATATTTTTAAGTAACTTGGGCCTATTATTTTTGTTTCCTTTTTCCTCAAAAATACATTGCTTTCTTAGAAAACATTTTATTTATTTGGAAAATATTTTGATTTCATAAATCAAGCATTTGAAATTGCCTTTTAAAAATCATTTGTAAAATTTCAAATGAATTCAAAACCTTTTTATAACCGTGTTTTGTAAAACCGTAGTTTTTTTTTAACAAAAATTATAAAATCTGGAAAACTGCTTTTGAAACAACTTTTTAATTTGGTTGAAAGTACATGTGTAGGAATTTCCTGTACGCTGCACAATTTTGAAAATCATGTGCAGGAATTTCCTGTATCCTTCACAATTTTAAAAATCCAGTTTTATCTTTAAATCAGTTTAAAATTTGAAAAAGTTTTCTTCATGAAAGCTATAGATCTCATTGAATCCTACATCTTTTGTTGTTTGTCCAACCTAAATTTACCTTTAACTTACTCGTTTTTCCTTTTGAAAATTTCTAGTCGTGTACACTGTCTGTACTGACCAACTTCGGATTTTTATAAAAAAAGATATATTCGAAGCCTTATTTTCATAAACTGTCCTCATTTTCCTTTATGATTTTCAATTTTCTACAATTTTGCAATTATAACTTTTTTCAAATTCGGCCTATAAGGACCTCAAAATTAAGTTTCCAGAAAACTGTCAAGTTAAATCCAAAAATTGACAGTTTCGTATTTTGTTGGTTTTTGCTTAAAAATTCGCACACACTACCTTAAACGGTCACAGCCGTGTGCCTACATCAACATGCAGCGTGTCTAATACATAATTATCATTCAATCATTCACTTATTCATCTTCATTTAACACAATATTTGATAAACATTTCAAGCTTACCAAATTGTGTTTTTAGGTTAATTCCTTAACCAACACACGTATGACATTTACATATCCAGCATCCATAAATCATCCATATTCACACATGTGAAAACATATTCACAAACACTTGGTAAGCACACCTAACTTAAAACTCATTCTATAAAAAAAATAAATAAATAAATCAAACCATGCTTAGATCTAGCAATCAAGTTAACCTAAGCATAGATCTAGGCATAATCAATCATATCAAAACCATAATATAGCGCAAAAATAAAAATTATGAGCTTATGCTCTTGCAACCTAAACTTGAAATACCCATAAATCCTTAATCAAAAGCTTAATGAAATTCTTAGAGGATCAAGAAGAATACCTCTAAATTTGGAATGGTTGCTCTAGATCTTAGGATAAGAAAGATTTTTCCTCCACACTTCACTACCCCAACAGGCCACTCTCTGTCTTTCTCTCTCTCTCTATCTCTTTTTTTTTTTTTTTTTTTTTCTAAGGGCTAGAGGGAGAAGTTGGAAGAGAACTAAAAATTGGGAGGTTTAACTAAATGGTTCAAGTTCAACCTCACAACACCTATTTATAGGTAAAAAAATCCATAATTTCTAACAATTATTTTTTCTTAAAATTACATATTTGACCCTAAAAATAAAATATTTGCCCTTTAGTCCCTTGAGGTGGCCGGCCGTGTGAAGCCTAATCCACTAAAAAAATCTTCTCATTATTATCTACTTAATTCTTTCCAATTTTTCAAAAATCCAAAAATTCACATACTTATCTTTGATGAGGTGTCCTCCAATTAAAGTCCCGTTTAGCACTCCCTCATAATTTGTAATCCATTTTTTTAATGATCCAGATATTATCAATATTATTTTAACTATTAACAGTACAGTAATACTGGACTGCAGTCCATAATTCATTTGCACTTAAATGGACCGCATATAGGTTTTTCTTAGGACTTAGAGCTGCTTAACCCTCATTGCTCCAAATATTATTCCTGATTATTTTAGAGGGATCACATACCTTATTTTTAATTTTGCACTCGCAATGACGGTCGGTCACACTATAATTTCAATACTACTTAATATACTACAGTATCGTCTTATACCGATCATGAGTTATCCTAGTCATACTTAGGTCAGAATAAAAACATAAATCATGATTCTGTTTTTTTATCATAAGACCTTATACCCGACCTAAAAAGACAGCCATTGGGTCTTATGGTTGATAAGAACACAACTCAAACAGATTTTTGATAAAATCAAATCATGCATCTCATATTGACTTATATAGCACAGACTTAGATTTCCTTTGTGTCTAACGAATTCATGAATCCATAAAAGTTTTGTTGTCACAGACCATTTATGTCCAACTTTCAAATGTTATGACAACTTCCATTTATCATTTAGAACCCATGTTAGTCATTATGAATTAGACTATCAAATGATATGCAAATATTGTTTTTTCATTATGGTCAAAATCATAACTTCGTGTTTTTTGGTCTCTTATTGTAATATTTCTCGTTCCGAAAATTTTCAACACTACTAACGGTAAACAATATAATGACCTTTTAATCATCATTATGATGACCAAATCAGTGAATAATATTTTTACCAAATGGGAAATATACCTTATTACCCACATGTGCTACATGAGACCAAGATCTTATCCTCAAAAATTTAACGTAATCATTTTTTAGATTATAATTCAAAATGCAAACCCATTTAAAACATATAAAAATAAATAAAACCAAATAACAAGTAGCATTACCTCATATTTGCACTTGATATAAGCTAGAACGAGACTAATGGGAAGTAGGAAGAGTTTCAAATGGACTAGGAGCTGAGCTGGCAGCTTGGTTTAACTATGTTGAGGATAGAAATGGTGAATTGAATAGAGTGAACAAAGATGGGGAGAGATTTGTTGGACTTAGAGTGAGCTCATATCTTCAACACTGGTGAATAAAACGTGCATGAGGCTAGGGTGAGAGGAAAATGAAGGAAGAAAAAATGATATTTAGAACTAGGACTCACATATTGTGGGTGGGAGGGTGGGAGGGGGGGAGGGGGGGAGGGGTGGGCGGAGAAGTGGGAAAAACTTCACTGTAGGGTTGGCTAAGGGCATTTTTAACTTTTTACAGCCACCTCAATTGATGTTGATGATGTGACATGCTAGTAATGAAGGGAAAAAAATGATACTATTTTTAATAATATTTTCCCCACAGGTGCTACTTTTGAAATAAACCCTAAAAATATTTGGAATGAGAATATTTAGATTATTATTTGAATAGATGTTTGGATGTAACATTTAGAAAATAACATTTGGATGGAAATATTTAGATTATGTTTGGATAGTTGTTGAAAATTATCATTTGAAATGAGAAAAATTTAGAATTTATATTTAGCCGAAAAACCATTTACAGCTCAAGGCCAGTTTGGTGGGACGTTTGGAGACAATATTTTGGAGGTTCGAGATGAATTGAGTTTTGGAAATACGCATTTGGTGAAAATGAACTGTTTAGAGTGAAAAACGTGCAAACACTTAAAATAATGTTAAAAAAAAAATTATCACTATGGATCTTATTTTATTTCTCTGAAAATTTTATGCAATTTTTAAAAAATCATTTTATTTATACTTTAAATGATAAAATTATAGACTTTTAAAGTTTAAATTTTTTGAAAATAAGAAAAAGAAATTTGGAAAAATGAATAGTAAACTTGGAGGAAAAAGACAAAAAAAAAATTTGGAAAACATTCTTCCAAAGATCCCCCAAACAACCCTTCAATATGAAAACCATTTGAAATGGATATCTAGACGATATTGTATAACATTATTCCAAATGGAATATATGTTTGAGATAAGGTTTATTTTCATTTGGACTTCATTTCAAAATGTGCAATTCAAATGGAGTAGTTGATAAGGAAAAATCAAACGCATAGTTTAAAAAACCAGCTAGATGGAATATGTCTCATTTGATAAAATGATTGAATTAAACGCCCCCTAAGGCTATGTTTGGTAGGAGGGATGAAGAGAGTTAGAGATATAAAGAGTATTAAGAAAGAAGATAATTGTGGGAATTCTTTGTGTTATTTAGTAAGAGAGAGAGTTAAAAGGATGATAATAGTAAAATTTCAAATTATTTTATCATTTTTTTTTTGTAAAAGATTTTAATAATTTAAAATAAAGGTAGAACAACCTTTCAAACTCAAAAATACAGAGAAAGCTTGCATCATTCCATTAATGAAATGATACAAAATAGTGGGCCCGAAAGAAGACTCTCTCCCTCTACCTCTCCTCTCTTTCTACTCTTCCCTCCAACTAAACCATGAAAAGGGACTCTCTCTCCACCTCTCTCCCACCATCCCTCTAATACAATGTTAAAAAATTTTGATAATTGTAAATTTTGACATTTAGATTAAAAAAAATATATTTTTTAATGTAATGTTATCTTCGATGTCAAATTTTTTGTATGTTAAATTTTATAACAAATTAACCATAAAATATAGTCAATATCAAATTTAACATTTGATTTTTATTGGTAGTTGGCTTGATTTTTAGTACGTAATTGTTACCCTATTTTTATTTTTTTAATTATTTTTGTTTTATGTTTTAATTTTCCTCTTTTTTACATGGAAGAATAATATGATATGTGTGGTTGTGTTAAAGACCAAGCTCGTGGGTCATCCAAGTCAGTTTGTTTTATCTATACTAGTTGGAGTAGCCAGAAAATAGTATATTGTGTAGATAAAGTAAAAAATATTAGAAAAAAAGGATAACAAATACAAGGAAAAAAAAAAAAGAATAAGAATCAAAATTTCTTAGGAAACTAAAAAAAAGAAGTTGAAATTCCTGTATGAATCTCTCAAATTAATTGTTTTAAAAATTATAAGTTCAGGAGAGTTGATTGGTAAGAAAAAAAATTAGATAAATTATTAGATTGGTTTTTGAACTCTCAATTTTGTGTAACTTTGATCCAAGAATTTTTTTCATAACTGGAATGCCATCAAACTATTAAAATGTTGCTATAATAGTCCTTTATGTTAATTTTTAGACGGAATCCGTTCGTTTGCATCACTTTTTGACCAAATTACTAACGGATTTTGTTTTAAAAATTAATATAAATAACTATTGTAGTAGTATTTTAATAGTTTAGGTGTATTCCCTGTTCTTTTTTTCATAGTTGAAATGACTATAAACTCATTAAAGTGTTGCAACACTAGTCCTGTCATTAACTTTTAGATAGAATCCGTATTTAACACCACTTTTTAACTAAATTATTAACAGATTCTATCCAAAAATTAACAAAAAAGAACTATCCCTTCCAGACGATTGGAAGATAAGGAAATCGTTACTATATTCAAGATAATTACATATTTACAAAATACTGTCTCAATTCATCATATTTCATCAGATCCAATATGTGATATGATTCCGAAAGATGAACCAGATATGGACAATTCTAATAAGATTTCATTCTTGATCAAGAATCCATTTTTTGACTTATTTCATATATTCCATAATCAGAATAGGGGGGATACACGTTACACCACGAAAAAAAGTTTAAAAGTTTCGAGGCATTCCAGTTACAGAAAAAGTTCAGGGATCAAAGTTGTATAAAATTAAAAGTTTCGGGGTAATAATTTACTTAAAAAGTTTAAGAACAAAATTATCAAATTTGAAAAGTTCAAAGGATGTCTGAACAAAAAAAAGTCAATATTATATTAAAATTGTAATCACTTTACGCTTATGTCTGAACAAAAAGTTCAAATTTCCTATTATATTATGGAATAGAGCGATTAAAATATATTATTTTTGCTATTACTTTAGATTAAATAACATTGATTGTTTATATATTTTATAAAGTTTAATAAAAAATTATAAGTTTTTATCCAAAGTATATATTTTTTTCTAAGGGTAACCGTCGATATCAACCTTTTTGTTGCATTTTTCATAAATCAATACCTCAATAACTATGTGTAACGATCATTCACAAACCGTTATAATTGACTTCTTATTTAATCATTCATCTCTTATAAAATTGCGAAAAATATTAAACTTGAAATAAAAATCTTTACATAATAGAAAACTTTACTTGGATAATTTTAGAAAAACTCTAGAAAATTTTTTTAAACTATATCAAAATTAAACTTCATAATTAGTATATATATATATATATATTTAACCTCCCAATTTATGAAATAAAATTTAAGTCCATATGAAACATCCAATCAAATAATAATAAACTAAAGTCTCAAAACTTTATTTGAAAAAAAAAAGTCCAACTCTTGATCGTTCCTCCCATTTTCCTATCACATATCATCCCACTATCCGCTCTAAGCTTCTCCAACACTATATCTTACCCTTTACTTTATCTGCAATATGAATTAACTTATATAAGTAAAAACTTAGTAAGACACTTAAATCTCACAAATATAAATAAATATTTTTCTTTTATTATTATAAATATAAACATCATTTAAAAACTTTTTAACTTTTAAGAATCGTCATATATTGGGCCCAGTATTGTACCATCATAGTGCGCTAGTCACGGAAGAGTTGGGGTAGTAAATCTCAAACCAACGGTGACAAAAGTCTGCTCACCGGATAATAACATCATCATCATCATCAAGGGTGTACAATGTCATTTTAAAACATAAAATACATATACATACTATATATATACTTTTCATCAAAACATTATCATAGGAGAAGTATTATTTAAGAACATCGTATCATCATCATCAACATCAAAACATATACTTCTCAAATCTTTAATTCATGTTGAAGGTGAGAGTGTACTTATATAAACGCCTTACTTAACCTTTTCAAATTTTCCGATGGTGACTCGCGATTGAGGTCTCGGGTATTCGCCTTTAGAACGGTTCATGCCATGAATAATAAATATAACAAAATCAACAAAAACTCATAAAAATTCATCAAACACATCTATCATATCATAGCAGTACTTATGAGGCCTATTTTATTATTTAATAACAACAAAACATAAAAATTGAACAATTTCATGAAATTACAAATCTTTATAGAAACTACTAGTTAGACTTTTATCCCTTCAAAAATTCATAAAAATTCATACAAGGCTTCGAATGATCTGAAACAAATTTTAGACATCCAGATCTTTCTAATGGTACTAAATTCGTAAAAAATGAAGACCGTTGGACCCTCAAAAATAGTTTTGAAATTAATTTTTAAAATTTTACCGAAACTGGTAGCCAGACCTCCACCTATTTGAAAAATCACAAAAATTTACATATATCTCCAAATGATATAAAACTGATTCCAAATGAAAATAGACATCTATATTTTCTAACATTATCAAATTTGTTAAATACGGAGACCGCTTGTATTCTCAAAAATAGTTTGGAATTCTTATCTTAAAATCTAGAAATTCAAGTAGCAGTGGTCAAATATGAAAATCATTAAAAATATAAAAATTATCACCACAATATACATGATTCATACACACACACACATACAACAGTCCTAAGACATCTTTTTAATATATAAAATTATTCAATCCCTATACCAATAAAATTATAAATCAAGAAATCACAAACACTAAATTCGTCTTGTTCACAAAATCAACAATATAGTCATTCTTTCGATCTTCATTCGATAAATATTTCTTATCATCTCTTCAAACTCACATGAAGACACACATCAAGAAAATCATCCAACCCCTTAGAGAATCCCAAAATAAAACCAATAACAAAATAATCATCATCATATAATAATATCAAAACATACCTTGAAATCCTTTGATTTTTGGCTCGAAAGAATTTGGAGGTTTGGTGGAATTTTTTTTTTTTTTTTTTTCTGTTTGTGCGTGAGAGAGGTATGAGAGAGTAGACAAAAAGAATGAGAATGAAAGGGAAAGGGAGACCAGAGATGCAAGGAGTGAGCGTTGAAGAGAAAACAATAATTGTAGACTTTTGTGGATTTCAATTGGAAGTCAATTGAATGCTAATTGGCTGGAATAATAAGATCAAGGGCGGTCAATAACTTATTTTGGGTAGGAAAATTTTCACATAAAAGGGGGAAGTGAATAGGAATAAGGGAAGTTTTCCTTTTTTTTTTTTCCCTTCTACCGGATTCCCACTAATTCTTCACTGGTTAATACTTTCCCACTTTTTCTCCTTTACATATTCAGCACCGTACATACTATATATATATATATAACTCACACATGTACATAAAACCACGTATAAAGATGTATAAATATCAATAATATCAAATATATATATATATATAAAGATTTAAATATATCAATCTGTATATATATAAAAATAAAATATACTTATAACATATAGTATATATATGTAAACACATAATATAACCGTATAACAATATATGATATATTTATCTGTATGCTTTAGATAACTTACAAAATAAATGCAATAATATCTTTTATATATATATATTTTTAGGTCATCACCCAAAATTATCAATTAATCATTAAAATTCATCAATTTTGGCATGAAGTTTGTTCTAGCACGTCGAGTCCTCACCGTGTCACCTGAAAAAAAAAAAAAAAAAAAAAAAAAAAAAAAAAAAAAAAAACTCAACATAACTTTATAATTAAGAAGTTATTATCTCATTTGATGAGGACATGGTAAGCACAAGAGCATGGAATGTTGATCCTATTTCAGTTCTAGAAGAACCTAGTCAAGGTTAAATTTTTTTTAGCAAGTTAATTTAGGTTGTAAGACTTGCATGCCAAGATATTTACTTTCCTTTTTTCTCGGTCACCTCTTCTTTTTATCTCTCACTGGCCGAACTCTCTCTCTGTACTCCCACTCTTGATTTTTCTTCACTAATTTTCTTTTTTTCACTTTCTCTCTGTAAGCTCACTTGGTCTTCATAGACCTATTTTGGTGTTAACGGCACAATAGTAACCGTTCTTTGGTTGTGAACCAATGAGTACTTGTTGTGAAGCCATCGTGTTTAACTCGTCGATCAAATTATCATGGCCTGCCTAGTAACAAGTGCCCTGCTTGTATCGGAACCACATCGCACAAAACTTCATCTTCATATCTTCTAATGCGAAAAGAAACTAACACTTGTTTATTCACCCTTATCTCCCCACTATCATTCAACCAGAGCAATTTATAAGGTTGAGGATACTTGATTATTGGCAGCCCTAACTTTTCTACCATGGTTATGCTAGCAACGTTAGTACAACTCCCACCATTAATAATCACACTACATACTTTGTTTTTGACATGGCACCTAGAATGAAAGATGTTTTCCCATTGCTCCTTTTCGTCTTCACTAGCTTGCACACTTAGAGCTCTCCTTGCAACCAACAAATCCCCATGGACAGCATACTCCTCATCTCGGCATCCTCTAATGAAGGCATACAATCATTGTCCGAATCCTCGTCGGTTTCAATCTCTCCATTGTCTCGCTTCACCATAGCTCGTTTGTTCGGACATTGACTAGCTATGTGAACATTTAAAGCACTTAATATCACGATTCCGAGTAGTGAAAGAATCAGATTTACCTTGATTCCTATGGCTGGCCTCTTCTTGTTTTTGTTTGGTCTTTGGCATGGTGTTGAGTTGTTTCTCATCCTTCTTCCATTGGTTTACCTTCCAAGCACATGTACTGGGGTTTTGGCTTGGACGCATGTTACTGTCCCTCCTCTTAAGTTGATTTTCAATTTTGATAGCCATGTATACCATGTCCTCCAACTCCACATAATGTTGTAACTCAACGGCATTGTGAATTTCTCAGTTCAAGCCTGCCAAAAACCTTGCCATTGTAGCTTCCTGATCCTCTTCTATATTTGCGCGGATCATCATGACCTCCATCTCCTTATAATACTCCTCTATACTTTGGGTGTCTTGTTTAAGATTTTACAGCTTGTTGTACAACTCCCAGTAGTAGTACGCTGACACAAATCGCTTCCTCGTCACGGCTTTCATCTCTTCCCATGACTCAATAGATCACTCTCTATTTCGTCTCCTATTTATAAAAAGCTGATCCCACCAATTAATAGCGTAATCAGAAAATTCAATTATGGCTAGTTTTACCTTCTTTGCTTCGGAATAGGTGTGGTAGTCAAAGATGAACTCCATTCTCCTTTCCTATTCTAAGTACGCTTCGGGATCAGATTTGCCTTGGAAAGACGGTATCTTCATTTTGATGCCACTCATACCATCATTTCCCCGATTCCTAACTCCTTTATCTCGTCCAACTCTCCTGTGACTACCTATTGAATCTTCTCCTTCATCAAACTCATCTCCATCAATGCCGTAGTAATCATAGGCCTCTCTTTTAACTGGGACCCTCTCTCGCCTACGCCCGTGAGGAACACGTTATGGCTGTTCCACGTGTGCATTTTCTATTCTGTCTACCCTCTCATGTAGCTGCTCCAACTCTCCTCTCAACATTCATCTCATCACTCCCATCATTGCTTCCATGAGGAGTTTTGGATCTGCCGCTCCAGTAGTACCTTCAGTAGTGTTCTTGCTATTGTTTGACTTTTTTTTTTTTTTTTTTGCTGTAAAACAAAGTTAGTGAGAATAACAAAAGGACCTTACCAAACTCCCTTACGTGTTTTTCTCGTGTACTGGTTTTCGCTCAATTTCTCTCGTGTTTACGCTTAATACTTTCGGCTTTTGTTGGCTCTAATGTTCTCGCCTCTTTGCCTTTTTCCACTCATTAATCCTCACTCAGTTCTTATAGAACTAATCAAATCAATATTTAAAAACTTCCATGACGATTCACAAACTAACTATCAAGGAAGCTTAGATTGGACACAAAATTATAACAAGCATGGAAAGTAAAGGCTCTCGGGATTAACACTCAAAAGAAACGTAGTTTGGACTTCCCTAAACCCTGAATAACCAGAATTAGATGATTTTTTTTTTTGATAATCGGGAATTTTTTATTTTATTTTATTTTATTATTATTTTTACTTTATATATAGATTCCCAAAGAAATTTCGACCCCCTAGCATTAAGAAGAAAACCTAGTGAAACCCTAAGTTCCAGTAAATTTCGGACAACAATTTTTTTTTTTTTTTTTTTTACAGCAACTCAATACTGGAAAAATAAAGGGTAGGATAAGCAAAACCATTTAGAACCCTAGGCTCTGATACTAAATTTTCAAAAAAAGAGTCTGTAAAAAAAAGTAGAAGAAGAAAACATCGTCGTAGATGCCCTTTTTCGCAGGTGATGAACTTCGATTTGAGGACAAATCATTTTCAAGAGGAGGGGAATGATGAGGACTTGGCAAGCACAAGAGCATGAATGTTGATCCTATTTCAGTTCTAGAAGAATGTAGCCAAAAGCTAAGTTTAATTTTAGTAAATTAAATTGGGTTGTAAGGCTTGCATGCCACATTTTTTAACTTTCCTTCTTTAAGAGTGATTCTGTAGGTAATGGCTGATAATAAAGCCGATTTAAATATTTTGTTTTATTTTTCCTTTTCTAATTGTAGGAGTGATTTAGGAAGAATAGGCTAGTTTCTTGATTTGTTTTCCGTTTGGAATTAAATCCGAATTTATTAGAGAATAATTTAAGAAAAACATACTTGTATTCAGCAGCCTATAAAAAGGCAAGTTTTGAAGCTAATGAGCAGTTTTGGAATTCAGAAAATGTGAGAGAATGTGAGAGAATTTTCTCTTCGGTTTTTTGATGAACCATTTGAACTTATCGGAATTTTTCGTGACGTTCACTATCGACTTATCGAATAGATTTCCACCACCGTTTGTAGCGTCTTCCTTATACCGAGGTTCTTGATTGCAAGTTGGCATTGGGTAGCGGTCTTCTATACCAAGGTTCATGTCACGATTTAAATAACGGGTCGAGATATCCCATCCAAATCTGATCGTAGAATGTTCTTGGGTCGGTTCCTTTTCATTGGCGGATCTCGTTACAAGTTGACGTGGTTCGCATCACACCCATTACCGTCACCCACCACACTGTCGTGACTCACCATGAACTAAGCCCATATATATATATATTTTTCCTTGAAACGGTAGCTAAAAACAACATGCGGTGGGACTACTTGAAAATCCAGAGCCCACGCCATTCCATGGGGGGTGTACTAAAAAACCCATAACTCACCGCCAAAACACACAACCAAACTTTCTTTCTTTGAGAGACGGAAAAAAACAAAAACGAACAAAAAAAAAAAAAAAACCAAACTTTCTTTCTTTCTTTCTTCTTCCTTCTTCAGTTGGATCTGCCGCTTCATGGACGCCCAACGGTAGATTGACCGACCTGAAGCTCGCCGTCCTCCTACGGTTGTTGGGCCTAAAATCTTCCCGTGAGGTACAAAAATGGGTTTGAGTTGCAGATTTTAAATTGGGAAAATTGGTATGAGGTTCAACCGAATTTTTTTTTCTTCTGGTATTCAATTTTCGAAAACTGAGGAATTGGCAATGGGGTCTGCAATCTAGTAAAGGAGGAGGACTAGATAAATAGATATTTACTTAATTTTTATAATCTAATATTAACTATTATTATTGTCTATTAACATTATTTTAATTATTAGGCTTTATTTTTAAAAATAATATCAATTAACCTTTAAACACATGTCACATCATTAATTATTAAATTGATAAACGAAAGTGGATGGAAGGGATGCAACGAATGATTTTGCATATATTAGGGGACATAACGAATGGTTTTGAAAATTTAGAGGCCAAAATGAAATAAGGTACATAATTTAGGAGGTATTCGTGAAATTAATCCCTAAATTTTTGGTCAAAATGCATAGGCATGGTTATGTCATTTCATGGTTTTATCTAATCCACTTTGACTCTTGCACAATTTGGTCACAGTGAGTGGAAAAAGCAAAGCTTGCTTCTAGGTGGGTGGTGGCGCGATTTTGGGTAAGGGAAGACCACCTGGTCTTGCCAAATTCTAACCCTTGAATTCTTTAGTCTTTATCTCCTCTCAACCGTTAGATTGGAAATTCCATTTTAATTAATTTAAGAAAATAAGGATTTTCCTAGATAATATCCAAAGCAGATAAAATCTTGATCTGCATATGAATTCTAACAGTATGTTCCTCTACCTACCACTAGCACAAATCCCAATGTCTCATACTATGAGAAACCTACACAGTACATATTTCTACTGTCTTGAAAACTTGGTCCCAAGTTTTGATACTAATAAAGTAGAGAAGTATAATATTGTACTATAGACAAAACTAAATCTCTAAGTTTCTACATTGATAATAGGTATTCTGTCTAATTCTTATCTGTAAGAAAATAGACAGCCTAAATTCTAATCTATCTAATTTTATATGTGAAAAGGTAGACAATTTAAATCCAGTCTGTCTAGAATTGATGTCAATTTTCAATACTAATTTCTCATACGCAATAGGAATTCTATATGTAACGAGCTTGAAACTGCTATCTCTCTCTTGCTATACTGCTAAGATTGTTTTACTCCAGTATAAGGTGATTTGACAATTCACTAACATTACTACTTACATCAATTGCTCATCCCCACTTTCTACTCACCTTAGACAAGTAAAATGACCACAACTTTATGAAAATAATAAATTGTCACACCATGAATTAACCATAGCTTATAATATTATAATTCCACCATTTACATAAAATTGCTGAAATTTTATCTATTTTGACAATAATTGTCACATCATAAACTTGCATTTAATTATCACATATACCATAAACTTTAGTCATATTATTATTTTATTTTTTTTAAATGTGACATCTATAGTTATTACATCACATGTGTATGTCATATCAAAAGATTAATCATAACTTCATGCATCACCTTAGGTTAAAATTATAACCTAAGCTTTTACTTAGGTAATTTGAGTGAATTTAACTATTAATTCACAAAATTCCCCAATCAAAAATTCGGTTGTTACATAATATGTTAATCCTATTCTATTAATGGCTAATAAGAGGTTGATGAATATTATAGTTCAAACTAATAATTAAAAAAACCAAACTAAACCCATTGCAATCGGTTTGGTCTGGTTTGATTTTGATCCCTTAAATGATCTCGAAATTAATATATATTTAATTTGGTTTGTACTTTATTTAAAATAAGCGGTTTAATTTGGTTGAACACTTATATACTCATATGGTTGAAAAACACTGTACTCAAAAACTTTTTTATTTTTAATGTATTAATATATATATATATATATATATTTTTTTTTCTAAAGGACTAAACTTACTTGACATATTTGAGAGTACGTAGAATAGTAATGATCGTACCTTTCCGAAAATATATGATTACTTACTAGAAATTGAATATAGCTTTTCAAGGAATTTAGATCTTATATCATTAATCATATAACTTAATTATCTTCAGGTAAACCTATACTAATATAGAATAATCTCAAAATTTTAAATGAGTAAGCATAATGTTTTACTTAAAATATCCGTTAACGGAAGTACTGGCGTAGTTGTAAGGCCCACCTAACCTAATTGTACCATTAACGTACAGTTAAATTAGGAGGCGCTAATTTCACTTGAAAGCTCTTAATTTATTATACAAAAAGCTGGGCAAATTTGAACTTTTGAAAACCCTTATAATTTACATGTAACTATGGAGATTTACTCGTAAAATATGTGTCAATGTGATATTTACAATAATTTACATCTCAAAACAAAACATTGCCCAGATAGTAAACAAAACAATTCATATAATTAATACAAGTTCCAAAATGTGCAAGATAAAACAAAAGTGTGCCCATGTAAGGTCAACAGTGTCCATGTAGAACTAGTCACAAACATGAAGAGCATACCAGCTGACCTCCTAACGATAAGAACTATATGCCCTCCTCACCTGCATCACAAGAACTACCCAGTAAGTAGAAACTATGCAAATTAAAAAAAAAAAAAAAAAACAATCTGGCATGATACATGAGCTCATCAAATTTTCATCGTACTTATCAAATCATAAAAAAATTATAATGTGCGCATAGTTATGTACACCATGAACCACCTGCCCAGGTCTAAAAATTAGTATGCATGCATACTATCGAACCTTAGCTAGCAATATAAAATACACCAATCTAACCCATGAGACAATGTAGTTCCCCGATCCTAGGAACTACAATAAGGTCCTGAATGGTCCCAATCTACCCCATGAGACCAAATTTTGTTCCCATCTAACCCAAGGAACCAATAAAGGCCACTTACAAGTAAACTACACAGCGCACATAAAAGCAATCTCTTTCTCGTATTGTACGATGATTGCTTTACAAAAATATGCAAATGCCATAATGTCATACCAGCAAATGCTCTAACAACTTAAGGGACACCTGGTATAGTCGATAGAAAGATAGCCTCAATAGATTGATATTCTAGTACAAGCAGTATCCAAAGTTTAAAAAGCTCACAACCAAAATAGCTCAAGCTCTTAAGAGGCACTCCTTGCCATGGATGAGCGAGTAAGCATGGTCTTTAAAGCTTCTTAAACTTTCAGTCGAGTGACGATTATATGCTAAAATATCAAAATCTAGAAGATATCTTCATATCAACTATACCAGTATATAGATTCAGAATTTTATTTGGATCATTGTATAGGATTATAATAGTATTATACAAGGACTCGTTGAAGTATGTCAGAAGTGGGCTTAGAAAGACATGTTTTGGAAAAAATATTATTCAGAAAGTTTTTCTTACAAGTTCTCGAGATTACTTCTCAAGGAAAGAAAAAAATCTATTTATAGAGGAGGGGAGTACATTACTTCTCGATTTTCAAATCTAGAATTCAAACCTATGTTATAGAATATTACATGCGGAAAGTGATTCTGAAAAGAGGGCATCTATTTTTTACAAAAGAAAAGAAAATATTCGATTTTCTAGACCACAGGGCTGAGCTGATGGACTGAGAATCTTGTCCTGCTGGGGCTGATGAGGCATGAGTGCGAACTGATGTAAGAGCTGACATCTAGACTGTGCTGAGCTGTTGAGAATTTTGGTGAGCTGGCTGTTAAGCAAGTATTGGGTGATGTAAGGGCTGACGTCACTATTTGAAATTGATGGGCTTGTAAGATGGACAAAGATTTGAATCCTGGAATTGATCATAATAATCGTATCCTTCTTATCATAATAATTCTGTACTACAACTGGGGCTTGGCTGAGCACAGAATTCTGGCAGATCTTTTTCTAATGGGTTCACTGGCTGTTCGGTTTCTTCTTCATCATTAGCAATGATGAGTTGTGAGAACTGATGAACATTGGGAGAAAAGTTGGGACTAGCAAATGGACTAGTATCACCAATAACTGGGGCGATATTGGTATGATAGTAGTCGAGTTCCCCTATGAGCTGTAGCATGTATTTGTCTAGAAGAATTTCCCATGGAGCATTTTCGGTTGGAGAGGGCCAAATTTTGTCTGGAATAATTCTATTTTGTAAGAACAGTTGTTTTTGGAGACATCTATACATAGGGCTATCTTCTCTGAGGGGGCTTTCTCCGGAGGTGAACACTTCAATTTTTGTATGAAAATCTGGAGTGGTTCCTATGAGTTCATAGTTGAGGCTAATTAAGAAAATTGTGTAACATTTCAGGGGGCAAGCATTGTTGGTATTGAAACTGATTGGGAAAGTTGTAAAGGACAGTCTGTCACCCTTGATTTTTTCCCATTCTTGATTCAGAAGTTATTTCCATTTTGAGATGTGAGCGAACCAGGTGAGGGTGTTGATCTGTGTTTTATAGGCTGATCTATATTATGGGCTATCTTGGAAAAGCTGAATGGTGGTGTGAAGTGGAACCGTGGGGACTTCAATAGCAATTGTCTAATAACTCACTAAATACCAGAAAAAGTTTGATAACTGTTTCGACATGTAGAGAGCATCATAGAAAGGGAGGAGTTTGGCAAATGGATATTTGGGGTGGATTCCAAGATCATGGAAAATTTTGTTTCCCATTTTCTTGATGAGTTGAGTTTGCATTTTGAGGGCTCTTTTGATAGTTCTATGTACAAGGTCTGGAGAGATAATGATGCCGAGAGCATTTATGGGAAAAGTATCTAGTAGATTGTGGTAGAAGAAGGAAGAAGAGGAAGCCATGTGTGTGTGTGAGATCATGAAGATGAGTGGGATGAGGCTATGGATGTGTTTGGCAATGAGATTTATAGCTAGTCGAGACAAAAAGTCAGGGATGATATTGTCTTTTCTTTTAATATGGGTAATATCAAAGGAGTACTGTGAAAACCAAGCAGATAATCTCAATAATTGGGAATTTACCGCTTTGTTTGGTTTGAATTTGATCATTCCTTTTGAGGCGGCAAAGTCAGTTTCTATCAGAAAGTAGTGTCAAATCAGGGGGAATTTGAACTTTAAGATCCCTTGCTTAATAGCTAAGAGTTCTTTGAACACTGAATGACGGTGAAGCTGGGAATTTTTGAAAGTACCACTTTTATATCCACATATCTGTCTTCTTCCTTTTTATCTTCTTCATAGAGGACTGCTCCCCAATATTCGTGATTGGCATCCGTCTGGAGGATTCTTTTTCCTGTTAAAGGAATCTTCAGAGGTGGCAAATTGTGCATTTGTCTTTTCAGGTATTGGACTACTTCAGTATGTTTTGAGGACCAGACAAGTGGCTTATTTTTTAGTATTTGTTCCAGGGGGCTGTATACTCAGTCTCGGAGATAATTAACTATACCAAGAAATTACTGGACTTGGGTCTTTATTAGCTGATCTGGGAATTTAATCAATTCACGGGCTATATGGGGCTGATCCTCATAACGTCAATTACTTAATTTCATTCCCAAAAAATAAATTTTGGTTTAGCCAAGTAGCATTTTCTTTTCTGATAGCATTACATTGTGTTATCTGGTAAGGGCTTCGAATTAGGCCAAGAGGGCTAAATGGACTTCTTGTGATGGGAAAAAGAGGAGAATGTCGTCTATATAAACAAGAGCCTAGTTAAGAATTGAGCTGTAAATACAAGTCAAAGCCTTCTAAAAAAGAGAAGGAGCCGTTTTGAGATCAAATGACATGACAGTCCATTGGAAATGATGATTAGGTATACAGAAAGTTGTTTTAGGCCGATCATGAGGTTTGATTCCCAATTGCTAAAATCTCACTTTCAAGTCAAACTTTGAAAATACTTTTGCATTAGAAAAACTTGAAAATAGGGTATATCTGTTAGATAAAGAGAATTTATCATTGGCAAAGAAGTGGTTGAGAGGTTGATAGTTGATTACCAACATTTAATTATTCCGTTTTTGTTCTGATCTGTAGTTCACGTAAAATATGGGGCATGCCCATGGTGAGTTTGTTAGCTCAATCAATCCCTGTTGTTGGAGTTCTGCATACTCATTAGTTGCCATCTACTGGTGTTCTGAGTTCATTCCTAGGTGGCTAGCTTTAGTTGGATTGACATCTTCATTCTGTTTGAAGGGAATAGAGATGAAGAATGCTTCATTCTTCCACAAAGGCATACTGCATTTCTGTAAGAATTCAGAATGAGTGTTGGCATAAGAGTGTTGCACTAGCTTTTCTTTAATCTCTTGATAAGGATCCGAGTACAATTAGATGTAGTGTGGAATAGATTCCTATGTAGTAAAATACTACTTGTTGGCCAGACATTGAGGGAGGATTTTCAATCCTGGCTTCTTTATATACAGATCAAAACCTATGATTAAATCTTTTCCAGGTAGTTTGGACCCAATAATCGGATGGACTATGGAACATCCTAGGAAAAATTGTAATTTAATAGGCTTACTGATTAGTTCTATATAGAAGATTTCTCCATTTGTAACAAGGAAGAACTATTTATTCTTCTTCCAGTGTGTTGGAGGGAGGATGTCTAGGGTTCATAATGTAATACGATACACCTGTGTCAAAGAAAGCAGCAACTTTGATAGGGTTGGCATATTTGGAGGGGATAACCTTCATCTTGATGATTGGGGCTTTGCTGGGCCATGTGGACAGCATTCATTTGGAGACTTCTCTCGAATTTATTAATTCAGAGTCAGAGTCTGATTAGTTGGCTTCAATATCATAGTCTGAAAGTTAGAGCACATAGAGAGTCTGATAGTTGATCTCTTCATCAACAGAGAATATGGATTCCATCTCGTTATCTGAGAGTGAAATTCCAGTGACTTCTCTGATATGAGCGATTATCTTTTATTACTTAGATTGGGGACAATTTTTCATAAAGTGGTTTTACTACCGCAGATAAAGTACCGGGTTGTCTTTTTCTTTCCAAATCTTCTTCTTTTGTGGAGGAACCTCCATGATCCTTTCTTCTTGGTAAAGTTCTTGTTTTTTCTTAAGCTTTTCTTTTTTCTGAACTTCTTAAACCCATGTCATGGTTTGACGGAACATGGAACAAACGTACATCCTAGAGTAGGATTGGAATGACACTTGGTGTAAAGTTTTTTACTAATGCAGACTTTATCCAGATTCTTCGTTTGCTTCATATATTCTTAGAGAAATTTGTTCTAAGAGCACATCTTATCAAGTGCTTTAAAAATTAGCTGGCATAATTCTCCGAATGTAGTGTCTGCGAGAGTCTTGTTGGTGATAGAAAGAAGTGTGAATGTTTCTTCTCGCAGTGGGTCTAGGATAGAAGACATAATTGCTTACTTGAGATTGGGATCATTGAGTCCTCCAATGAGGTAGAAACGGTGTGACATTTTTTGAAAATGAACTTCTAGATCTTTTTTGTTTATTGAGCAACATCGCATCTTGAAGAATCCTGAACGGGTCTGTTCAGTGATCTAAGCCTCTTGTCCACAAAATTATATGTACAAGTGGTCTAAAGCTCTTTCGACTAATTCTGTCTGGAGGAACATAAGCTGTCTATATTCTCCCAAACTCATCCACCAATCCTGTAGAATTCCCACAAGTCGTGAGACAAATTGAAGTAAGATTTGACGGGTTTGAGCATTAGGCTTTTGAACGTCAAGGATAAGCCAAGCTTTAAACTCTTAAAATCTATCTCTTTATTTAGAAGGAGGGATGTCATTGAGAGTAAAAGTCTAGATTTTTCCATTAGAGGTTGTTGACAATGTAGGCTACGGCTGATCCACCGTTTAATCATAATCTTCTTCTGGTTCTGTCACTATTGTTCTTGTTGAGCAGAGGGGTCCTGAGCCATTAAGTGAGGCTGCAAAGGAGCTGGCTCTTCTATTCTAAGGTAATCAGAAACATCAGAAGATCAATCTTCTTCTTTTTCAGGGATACTTTCTTCATTTGAAGAAGTATCAAGTTTCTGGAGTTGAACCTGTGGTAGATGCTTTTTGCAATGGCCTTAAATCATCTTAATAATAGGATTCTTAAAGGATTCGTTCTTTTTACATCATCATCTGGGAGGAAGTTGGTAGCTTGCTTAGTTGAGCCTCTGATTCTTGGATATTTCGTTTTCGTTTTTTTTTCTACGGAAATCATCTTGGTTAAAAAGTTTTTTGAGCCGTAAAACACAATCTTCTTTATGAGAGACCATTGGTAATGGTTGTTCTTCTTTGGGAATGGTAGCAAACCGCCATGGAATTGTATTTGGTGGTGAGAGTCTTGTTTAAGCTTGTGCCTGGAGAGTAATTAACTGTGTCTTCAGAGACTTCATTTCTACTTCTTTTTCTACCAATAGTCTGTTTGAGAAATAGCTGGTACTGGCAAGTCTCATGAGCTCCAGATGGGTTTTCTGAACTTTTGATTCAAGTTTTCTAGGAGAGTCTATGATTTCATTATTCCAATGTTAGAACGATCAATCTTAGATTCTACCTAGCAAATCTTTTGGTCAATCTTCTGAAGGACCTTATTCTAAGCAATAAGGTTCTCTGATTGCCAATGCAGGGCTGACCTTTTTGGTTGTGCCATTGGGCTCGATAGCTTTTGAGTTGTACATCTTTGGCTGTTGTGTCACCGTTCCATCAATGGAGGCGGTCGATTGGAGCGGAGAAAAGTCGTCATCATAAAAGACTGAGGACATCAGGTGAACCTGGGGAAGAGCTGTCAGTGATACAATATTGCAGGAGACTGGAAACTATTGTCCCTTCTTTTGTAGGTACTTTTGGGCCTATTTGTAACAGGGTAAAACTGAAGGAGTTGTTGATGAAGACCTTAAAGGAGGAAGAAGCCTTCTTGGATGGTCATCCGAGTCATCATCCCAACCAGTGGGAATTATTGGTCCAATGGTTCTTGGAGGTGGGGTATATTTGACTATATAGTTAAATTTTCCCGAGGGTTGTTCAAGAGTACTGATGTTCTTGTGGCCATCCTGTAGCTCTCATTTGAGCCATGGGCCTGAGCTAATCTTGTTGGGGCGGACTAGAGAGTCATATCACTTGGAATCCTTTTATGCAGTCTGGGCAGAAGCATACATCCTAATAGTAGTGACCTGTCCGGGATTTATGGGCATAATGGGGTGTGCCGTCAAATTTGAAATAGAGTATTTCTGCTTGTTCAGAGGTGATTGGAGTCATCATGTATTGGGTAGGGAAATTACTACTAGGAGCCTCTTCAGGCTTCTTGAAGGTGATCAAGTTTGATCCATCCTTCTGGGTAATAAATGTTGTGTCAGAAGACTGGACTGTAACTTGTGGTTGATGGATCTTTTCGTAGTTGGTCACCCATGAATCTGGAAGGAGTTTTGTTCGCGAATATTTCGTGTATATAAATCTACGCAAGTATACGTAATCGCACAAGTAATATAGAATGTGAGTTGAGTATCGTCTCCACAGGGATTGAATCACTAAAATGAATTGCAAAAGAAATAAGCAAAAATCAAATTGAATTTGGAATTTGAACTCAGGAAAATGCAATAAACTAATGAAATAAAATGGGTATAATGAAAAGGCACTAAAATAGACAAAAATAACAATATCCAATTAAGAGTCTGTAAATCAAGATTGAGAATTAAGCTAGGATTGCCAATTTCCCCTCAATTACAAGTCTAACCCGAATGCTGTAGGAAATGCTGCAGCAAAAACCGTCCTGTTAACTGAAATTCAATTTTATCATAAAATTCTTCCGAATTAATTATGACTAACAATTCTTTAAACCTTTTTCAACATATTCCTATGTGAATCTAGTTCTTAGAATACAAATTCATGCACCAATTTCAATGGGTTATACAAGGCAAATAATATATTCCTATACCATTCACAAATCAATATAAACTTTAAAAAGCATATTGAACTTGCATCATCCAAGTTATATCCAGCTCCAATTAACCTTTCCAGAATTAAGTAAAGCCTCGTTTCCTATAAATTGATGGCCAATCAACAATAGAAATTTAACATTCAAAAACACTCGGATGAACAGGAACGAGATTTGCTCAACATTTCAACAAAACATTCAAATCATCCTCCCAATTTCGGGTCCATCAACAATCCTAGCTAAAGAAATTTAGCTCATGTTCAAGATTACAAAAACAAGCATGAATATAAATCCCATGTTCAACAGAGAACGAAAATCCAGAAATAATTCAAGGAAAGAGTAGAAAAAAGGAAAAACTCCAAATGGCTAGTGATGGTCCTTCTCGTCCTATCTTCTTCTCCTCCTGAACTTACTCTCCAAAATCAGCGTGAAAAATGGAAGCTATGCCGCTCTCCCTTTCTCTTCACTCTTCCTTTCTATTTTTCCTCTTTCAGCTCTCTGCTTCTCTTCTCTGGCGGCTGCCTTTTTCTCCGAAAACAGCATGTATTAACCCTTTAGGGTAACCATACCAGCTCACGTGACCCCCAGCTGACGTAGAAAAAATTGGTCCCCAAAAATATGAGCTGTACTCTCCTTTTTTTGCTTCTTTCAGAAATATGCCAGCTGGACAAATTTGCTGCAAGAAATGCTGCAACATTGCTGTAGCATTTCCGGCCAGCTTCTTTCACTTTTTAATTCTGCATTTCATTCAAAAATTAAAGCACAAATTAGCCCTCATTTGACCAGAATTTGCTTCACAATTACCAAATATCAACCAAACACTAAACCCAAGATAAAAAGTTCACACAAACATAAAACATAGGAAAATATACTAAAAATAACACAAATACTCTCTAAACCAATTACATCCAAGTCTAAAAGTGCCTAAGATAACTCTAATTTCTAGAGTTATCAAGTTTCTTCAATTCTTTAGTTGGGATCTATTTGGGGATTTGGTTACACATTTGAGCATTCTGGGAGTCTACAGTAATCATTAGGGCTTCAATGGTGCCTGGAAGGGTGAGATCCAGGGCATGGTTTTGAACTCTGTATACCATTTGGCAGTGGAGAGTTGCAAAAATAGAGATCGGGTCCATGTCAATTCCCATGATTTGTAATTGAACTTTGAGAGCATTTAGAAGACGAGAATCTTAAAGGGACATGCAAAAGTTAAGGAAAACCGTCGTGATGACTGTCCCTGCATTTAGGGTAGTCTGTACAGTTGCAATAATAGTATCCCTATATCTTCTGTGTCTAGAGTCCAGTAGTGGAAGTCGAGCACAAACTGGAAGTCCTTTTATCCCATGAAAAGTGAGGGCTAATCGGATAACACCAAAGTGGAGGTGAGTGAAGCCTTGGGTCTGCCACTGAGCTGGATATTTTGGAGGGATCTCCAGAGACACAAAATATTCTTGAGTAGTGGCTGGAAGATTACACTGACTGAATTTAGTGGACTGGATGATATTATCTTTTCCTTTAATATGGGTAAAATCAAAGGAGTATGCAGCTAATCTCAATAACTGGGTATTTACCGCTTTGTTTGGTTTGAATTTGAGCATTCCTATCGAGGTGGCAAAGTCAGTTTCTACTAAAAAGTGGTGTTCAACTAGGTGGAATTCGAATTTTAAGATCCCTTGCTTAATAGCTAAGAGTTCTTTGAACGCCGAATGATGGTGGAGCTGGGAATCTTTGAATGTACTACTTTTGTATGCACATATCTGTCTTCTTCCTTTTTATCTTCTTCATAGAGGACTGTTCCCCAATATATGTGACTGGCATCCGTCTGGATGATTCTTTTTCCTTTTAAGGGAATCTTCAGAGGTGGCAAGTTCTGCATTTTTCTTTTCAGGTGTTGGACCACTTCGATATGTTTTGATGACTAAACAAGTGGCTTCTTTTTGAGCATTTGTTCCAGGGGGGTTGTATATTCAGAAATTCATGGAATAAAATCTCAGAGATGATTAACTATACCAAGAAATTGCTGGACTTGGGTCTTTGTTAGCTGATCTAGGAATTTAATCAATTCATGGGCTATATGGGACTGAGCCTCATAATGTCCATTACTTAATTTCATTCTCAAAAAAATCAATTTTGGTTTGGCCAAGTAGCATTTTCTTTTATGATAGCATTACACCATTTTGTCTGGTAAGGGCTTCGAATTGGGCGAAGAGGGCTAAATAGGCTTCTTGTGATGGGGAAAAGAAGAGGATGTCTTCCATATAAATAAGAGTCTGGTTAAAGATTGGGTTGTAAATACGGATCATAACCTTCTGAAAAAGAGAATGAGCCGTTTTGAGGCCAAATGGCATGACAGTCTATTGAAAATGGTGATTGAGCTTACAAAAAGTTGTTTTGGGCCAATCATGAGGTTTGATTCCCAATTGCCAAAATCTCGCTTTCAAGTCAAACTTTAAAAATATTTTTGCATTAGAAAGACTTGAAAATAGGGTATGTCTATTAGGTAAAGGGAATTTATCATCGGCAAGGAAGTAATTGAGAGGTTGATAATTGATTGCCAACCTTTGCTTATCCCGTATTTGTTCTGATCATTTGTTCACGTAAAATGCATGGCATACCCATGGTGAGTTTGTTGGGTCGATTAATCCCTATTGTTGGAGATCTACACATTCGTCAGTTGCCATATGCTAATGTTTTGGGTTCATTCCTAGGTGGCTTGCTTTCGTTGGATTGACATCTTCATTCTGTTTGAAGGGAAGAGAGATGAAGAATACTTCATTCTTCCATAAAGGCATACTGCACTTCTGTAAGAATTAAGAATGAGTGTTGGTACAAGAGTGTTGCACTAGCTTTTCTTTAATCTCTTGATAAGGATCTGAGTGCAATTGGAAGTAGTTTAGAACATATTCCCATGCAGTCAAATACTGCTTGTAGGCCAGACCATAAGGGAGGATTTTCAATCCTGATTTCTTTATATACAGATCAAAACCTATGATTAAATCTTTTCCAGGTAATTTGGATTCAATAATTCGATGGACTATGTAACATCCTAGGTAATTTGGATTCACAGTACTCCTTTGATAATACCCATATTAAATGAAAAGACAACATCAACACCTTCACCTGATTCACTTACATCTCAAAATGGAAACAGCTCCTGAATCAAGAATGGGAAAAAATCAAAGTTGACAGACCGGCCTTTACAACCTTCTCAATCAGTCTCAATACCAACAATGCTTATCCCCTGAAATTTTACACATTTCCTGATTCGCCTCAACTGTGAACTAATAGGAACCACCCCAGATTTTCATCCAAAAATTGAAGTATTCACCTTAGGAGAAAGCCCCCTCAGAAAAGATAGCCTTGTGTATAAACGTCTCCAAAAACAACTGTTCTTACAAAATAGAATTATTCCAGACGAAATTTGGCCCTCTCCAACCAAAAATGCTCCATTTGAAATTCTTTCTGACAAACACATACTACAGCTCACAAGGGAACTCGACTACTATCATACTAATATCGCCCTAGTTATTGGTGATACTAGTCCATTTGCTAGTCCCAACCTTTCTCCTAATCTACATCCGTTCTCACAACTCACCATCACTGATGATGAAGAAGAAACCCAACAACCGAAAAGCCCATGAGCCCATTAGAAGAAGATCTGCCAGGATTCTATACTCAGCCAAGGCCCAGTTGCAGCAGACTAACCCAAGACCCCACAGAAGAACGAGCATATTATGGATAGAAGGATATAATTATTATGATCAATTATAGGATCCAAATCTCAGTCCATCTCACGAGCCCATCAATTTCAAATGGTGATGTCAGCCCTTACGTAACCCAGCACCTGCTTGATAGCCAGCTCACCAAAATTCTCAACAGCTCAGCACAGTCTAAAATAACTCAACATAACATTAGAATAAAGAAATTCTTATCTAATCACATTACCCATATTAATTCTAATGTTAATTTCTTAATGATATTGTTAGTTAGCGTTTGGGGCGTTACATGTAATATTATTTTTAGTTTCCTAATTTTTTTTCTAGTTTTAGATTCCTATTTTTATTATTTTATTTTCCTTTTTAGTTGAGCCTCTAAAACATTATAGATAAAGGGCTATGCATGTTGTAATATTTATTTAAGAATTGTGAAAGAAATTCATTACTGCATTCTGCCATAGGATATTTTGTCACTTTGGAATGACGTATAAGAATATTTGTGCTTGCTTTAATGAGAAGAATTTGATCAAATACTTTTTCTACTATTTGTTCTTTCAAATCCATATTTTCCGACTGCGTGTTTAGGGTGTGAAATGTGTAGTTGAGTTATAAAATTGAAATATTGAGTTTGAACAAAAGCATTCAAGATTCCTCACCTATCTTTTCTTTATCTTATTTTTATTTTTTTCATTTATTCTAAAAAGTTCTAAAAACATTTATCTTTTATTTTCTTTATTCGTTTATCTCTCTAACTTTTATTTTTCATTAATCTTTCTAATGTTATTTTTATCGCCTCCTTGTGGGATTGTGCTACAACTGACCGCTTTATCGATATACAATTTGGATGTAATCAAGTTCTCTCTCTCACTCTCTCTCTCTCTAGATAAAATTACTAACATCTTGAAACTTCTTTGCTCAAACTAGATCACTTAGTCCATCCCCGAGGTCCCTAAAGCTTGGAAATGGCATAAACAGGTAAGTTGGATCTTGCAGGAAGCTTTGATTCTTCCCATTCTTCATCGTCCACCTTCGAAAAATATCAATCGACCATTTTCCTCACTGATGAGCTCAAGTTTAGAAGGCTCCCACAGAATAAAAGGCAATAGAAGAGGATAAGGCATTAGAAATAAGGCAACTAGAATAAGAATTTATAGATTGACAGCAGAAAATAAATGGGCATATGGCCAAATTACTAAAATTTTGGACCCCGGTTCAAAGAACGTTTTATTTTCATTCTTTTCTTTTGATTTGCATCTCATTTCCAATAAATTGCTGATTTGCTAGGGTAAATCATTAATTTACAAAAGTAAATTACCAACTTAATCTTAAAATATCACCTTCCAATAAACGGACATAACACGTTTTTTTGTTTGAAGGAGTACCAAGAGGGATACTAATTGCAATTTCAATACATAAAAGAAAAATAATAATAATAATAATAATAAATAAATAAAAAGAAAAAGTTGAAGGTATGAGTTATACCATGGGGTTATCCTTGTCCACTAACATAGCTCTACAACCCTGCAGTAAGTGTAGGAAGATTGGGTTGATATCATCTTTAAGGAAGATGAAAAGCAAAGTAAAACAACAAAAGACGGCACACAACCTCTACGAAATCCTAACTGACTTGTCCTAGTAGCACATGACAGACCATTCTGTACTCACGAACAAGACATTGACCAACACCCCGGAGCCTTCATTCTCTAATCTGGAATAGCGACAACCGAATTAAAACCAAATCATATCAAGTGAATCAGTCAAATAAGCTTTTCAACAGACAATTTCCATATTTCATCCTTTTACAATGAATTTCTATTTTTGTTTCATCCAAAAGGATTATTCTGCAACCGTGAATCCTTAGTTTCGGTGAGATATGCCATCGGATGCCTCCTTTTGACACAAATGATTAAACGACATGTTATATTTGAGATTCCATTTTGTCAATCGTATATTATATAATTCAGCCCCTTACAAGTAGATATATGCGTATCACATGGTATTTTAAACAATTCAACACACAAATACCGATCTCAGAGATATTTTTTAAACTCACCGGGGATGCCTTTTTCAGTATTTGAATTGAATTGTTGAAGATCTCCAATCATCTAGTCTTATTTGAATTGAATTGTCAATCTTATTAACCAGTCTCGTTATTCACTTTTTTTTTTTTTAAATTCCAATTAGCTGGCCATAGCTTTTTTTTTTTTTTTTTTTTGCACCTACAGTTCTATCAATCTAATACCTTCAAGATTTTATGATTACGTTATCATGATCTAATATTGTTAAAAAAAAAAAACAAAACAAAAATTGCTTTGTAATCGTGCTTACATGATTAAATCATCATACTTACATGATTAACCCCGACCATGGTAATAAGCAGAGCCAACATGACATTGCCCATCTATGGCAATTCACATCAAATTGTCAGTGATTCAAAAATGCTCAATGAAAAAAAAAAAAAAAAAAAAAAAAAAAAAAAAAAAAAACCAAACAAACAAACAAAACAAAAAACAAAAAAACCCAAAAAACAAAAAAACAAAAACATTGGCCTTGAGACAAAAACAGTGCATGAAATATCCACAACAGCTAATCTTCAACATAGATGTAAAATACTACTACAGCTTTGAACTCAGTCAGCTGGGAAACCAAATCTCGGCCCCTCTTAAAGTCATCTGTTGAATTCCCTGTTTACTCAAGTCAAACTAGTAAATCTATATCAAACAAATATTGACAAAATTATCATGCTAGAAAATTGAAATTTCCGCGTACTTAAGGTGGGAATTCCTTCCAGCTCGGCAAAGGGGAAAAAACTTTTTTTGCATCAAAGCCAAGCCATTAAGACATCCATAGTTTTTTTTTTTTTTTTTTCTACTTTGATTTTTACTAACTATTAACAGGGGAAAAGGATTGGAGAAGGGTCTCTTCGCAACTTGCCATCCATGAGATCGAGCTTCTTCATCTTCTCCTCGCACCAAAATAACTGTTCTTTACTAATCCTCGCCATTCTGAGAACCCTCGACAAAAGTTTGACATCGATGAGGGTGAACAAGAGGTGAACGTCTTCTTGTGTCGAGGGCCAGGATCTCTTCTTCCAACCTCTCCTCTTCTTCTGCAGTTCCTTTAGTTTCACCAGTTTCTGCAACTCGAAAGAGACAAGAGGTTGAACATTACAATGAGTGATAGAAATAGTTTAGTGCCATAAGGCATGACCGCTCCAACAACTTCTGATGAGGAAAGGAAAAAAATAATAATAATAGAGGAATCCATCTTATGTCTGTTTTTTCATTAGCAACACACGAACATTTCCATATTTCTACCAAAATCCACATGCTAACAATTTCCTTGACCTTCTAATCTTCGAGACCTTACTTTGCCAAGGACAAGAAGTCAAACGATGTAGTTCCCTGTTTGATATCCGCAACAAAATCACTTTTCAATAGGGACTTTCTAGCAAAACCATTCCCGGTACAAACCATATAAGTAAGGACTATTGTTTCACAATAGGGGATGTAGAATCGGGCACTTCGATTAGCATTTATGGTAGCGGAAGGAATCAAAATTGGTTAGAATTGGCTTCTTTTTCTTTCTTAAAATGTGGATACCCAATCTTCTAGTTATTTTCGAATCTCAACTGGTATTACAAGTGCCAATGCAGTTACTGCCAACAACAAAAATTAACTCGACAAAACTTGTTAGTACAGTGAGGTGTCTTCGTGACATGCACCATCAGTTCCACTTTCTTGATTTCTCAAATCTAATATTTTTTAACAATTTTCACAGTTTGGTTTCATAACGAAGAGTGGTTGAAACATAGTTTCAGATTAATCGACTTAACCAAGGTATAGAGCACTGTTGATACACACTACTGAACAAACATCAGAAGTTATGCAGAGAAAAAAATTCTTAAATCAATTATCTAACTTAGAAAATTTTCATATTTTATGAAAAAGCTAGAAATATCCCGAACTGAATTTTTTTAGAAAAATTAGTTATTACTTTGGTTTCATAACGAAGAGTGGTTGAAACATAGTTTCAGATTAATCGACTTAACCAAGGTATAGAGCACTGTTGATACACACTACTGAACAAACATCAGAAGTTATGCAGAGAAAAAAATTCTTAAATCAATTATCTAACTTAGAAAATTTTCATATTTTATGAAAAAGCTAGAAATATCCCGAACTGAATTTTTTTAGAAAAATTAGTTATTACTTGTCTTGAAAATGTGACTTGGAACCATACCTTCTCAAGAGAAGATTGAACCTGATGAAGTGGGGTTACAGTTTGGTTCTGGTTTCCAAAGAGGTTACGAGCCCCAGTAGATTTTTTCTTATCCATCTTCAGAAAAAAGTGGAAACTAAGAATAGACGACTCCATTATCTTGATGAGGTCAGGAGCAAGTACTGTTAAAGATGATTCTTCTCCCTCCATCTCTTTCTGATCCAAAGCTGAGCAAATTCATAAAACAAAAGATAATTCATCTTTGTAAATGGAAATATAGATACGCATTATGGTAAGATAATGTTTTCATACTGGGTAAGGCATATAGAACCATCAAAAAGGAAATGATCCAATTTGTTATTGATTTATGAAGAAATATTTTACCCTTTGCGTTAGGGACCTGCAGCAATTTGGGTAAAAATTTCCTTGCACGAGCATAAATTTCGGGCCTAAGACCCTGCTCAAAAGGTTCATTTTCAATATATCTTTGTAATAAAACCTGAAATTGTTGAAACAGTTGAGCACTATGGTTGTAGCAGGTGGGGTTTTCAGGTTGGCACAAAATTTTCTGGGTAAGTTGGGTGTATTGGCAGTGAAGTGCCTCCCAAGCCAAGCAAATCTGAGCAACATATGCTGTCTCGATATCATGGTACGGGTTGATTTGCAGTTGCTGAAGATGCTCAGTTTCATCCTCAGGTTCTTCAATCTTTTTCAAAGAAAGGCAACGGAGAGGAGATGTTAGCTTCTTAGATGTTGATCTTGGTGACGGTGTAGTGGGGGCTTGGCAGCCTGTAAAACAATCATTTTATGAGGGCTGAGTACCTATTATGATGGAAAAAGAGGGAGACAGAGAAGATACTAAATGGTATCATATCTATAGATGCCAAAACAAAAGAATCATCCATTCCATACTTTTAAATTTTAATCAATTAACTGCAGATTTATCTGTCACAACTCACAACCAAGGTCATAGATAGCGAGATCAAGATTTTGATTTGCCTAAACCAGCATCAGCTAGAAGTCCAAGTTACTAGAATTGTTTAATATTGTGCTATTTGAGGCACGCCTCAGTGAATTGCGGAAAAATAGTAATAAGGCCCAAGCCTCAATCGCCCTCTAAATTGCATACACCTCTATGAATTGAGGCGTACTAAGAAACGCAAGCAATTGCGCAATATTGAGGCTGTAGCCTCAATTTTTCCGAAGTTTTTTCCAGTCCAAAGAAATCATTTGCTACCATAAAGATGAACACATTGGCTTGAATAATGTTCAACAAGTGGCTGAAAGATAGACATTTGTAGAAAAAAAATTTTGATGTTATATTATGATTTCTACCTACTATATGATTTTTCATATTTTTTCAACTTATTTTATGGTTTCATTTTGAGGCTTACGCCTCAAACCGTATTAAGGCTTACGCCTTAACTTGCAAACAGAAAACGCCTTAATACCCGATTGTGCAATTCTAAACCTTATTTTGAGGGACTTCTTGCAAGTGTTTCTTGAACTTCGTCTTGTAAAAGTAATGCGAATTTGTTTTTCTCCCTATCATTCTGGGGAACTAAACTACTACATTTTAAAAATCTTGAATCAGCTTCATTGAAATATAAAGCCCTCCACTTCTGCTATCAAAATTATATGACCAAAGACGACCTTCTTGAAGAATAATACCCTCAATAGATGACTAGATACTTAATCCGTGTTCTGTGCAACAAACCTCTGCTGGACCCCATAATAGCAAGTAGCAACTTATTAGGAAAAAGAAGGGTCTGCAAGAATACAACTGTTTTGCCAATTAATATCCATATTGGTGCCATTATCAGCTAAACAAGAAAGATCGCATTGTTGCAAAAGGTCTTGGACAAAAGTTTGCGATCTAACATATATTTTTAGATTTTCATCAACACGGAATGGAGAGGACCAGTGGAAAAACTAGTGAGTTCCTACAATGTGCAGTGTACTTCATTTAAAAAGGAAAACAACTGGCTAGACCAAAACATGTAGACCAGTTTCATTTAATACCACTTTTCTCATTAACAAAAAACACCACAAAATCTTAAAACAGACAAAATAAATAAATAAATAAATAAAATCGCAATATAGCATCATGATCTGAAACCATGTCAATCAGAGTACACATGGAGATCCAGTGTTTGAATAATTTTGGTCCTGGTATATTTAATGTGCTTCATTTGAGAAAGAAAGCAAGTTAAGCTCAACCACAAACAACAACTTTACCAGTTTCCTTAAGCTGCTGCGCACTCATCCGATCAAAGAACAACATCCTCTCGCAATACTTGTCGTACACAGCATCAAAGCCACCCCACCATTGGCGCCCTTCCGCCTCCACATCCCTCCACTGGCTAGAGCTAATTGCCTGATCAACTTCCTGCTCTTCATCCTCCTCATCATCCTCCTCACCACACGACTCTTCCTCCGGAATCAACACCATAAAACTATTCCTCCTCAGCTCCTTCAGTCTCCTCTTCACCTCATTTGTGATGAAATCGTCGTCATCGTCCTCAGCCTCAGCAGCAGGATCAGCGGCCTCATCGCTTGTCTTACTATTACTCTGGACAACAACATCTCCTCCACCTCCACCACCACCATTCTCCTTCTTTGGCTCCTCTGGCTGAGGCACAGGCTTGTCCTCCAAATCATTTCCCAAAACGGGTTTGTGGGCTTTCCTGAATTTCTTAACCTTGAAGAAATCCATGTTTGGATATTCCTCACGCTGACCAAAAACTGCGCTTGGACTATTGTAATAAGCTTATATTATTAGATTCTTTTACAAGTCTCCAGTTCACAGTCCAGAACAACACAACAGAACAAAAAAGCTCAACTTTTTAGATGTAAGCAAACCTCCAATAAAAGTAAAAGTACTTTTTTTTTTTTTTGTGTCCAGATTGGATTAAAGAGGGCAATATGAGATCTGCCTATGCCAAAGTTCTAAAATACAAATGCAAGGGAAAGAAAAAAGTGTCCCAAAACTTCACCAATTTCTTTTCTTGAACACGTTTTGAGACAGAATCTGGCAAGTGAAAAAAAGGAAACCCTATAGATCTTACCAGAAGAAGCCCTCAAAATCCCATTATGAGAAGATCAGTGATCTGCACATTAGAAGCCTCAAAATCATCAAAAGGCTTCTCCAAAGCAGCAAAATCTGTGTCACTCAGAGACTTCAAGCAACCAAAAAAAACCCATAAAAGGTTTAAAAATCATTGTACACATAATAGATCAGAAACCCTTAAAATGTCTAAAAAGGATTTTCAGATTTTCTTCATAACTTGACTGATTTAAACTACATCTTTGTTATACACTAGACCGACCAGCATAAAAACCCCTCAAATCATTCAAAGCAGTTAACTTTCCAAAAACCCAGAAACCAATAACCCACTATGATCAAAATGCAAGAGAAATCGGAGGAGATTTTGCTGATTTATGCTCAACTTCTTCTGGGTCCTTTTTTTTTTCACTGCTAAAAACCACCCTTCCAATCAAGCCACATTACACACCAAAATGTAAACTTTTTGGACTTCAAAACCAATGTGGCTCTAGAATCACTAAAACATCAATGTGGAGATCAGTCTAAAGCAATATGAGTAACAAAAACAAACGAAAACTTGGTAAACAACAAGAAGGAAAAGAAACAAGGAAAATGCAAGGTAACAGAGCAGAGAAAAACCCTAGAACAAAAGGAGTGAGAGAAAGAGAGAGAGAGAGAGAGAACTCGGGAGGAGGTACTGTTTGGGAACAAAGAAAAACGCCATAAATGTGACCGGACAAGCCATAAACTGTTTTCTTTTTACAAAGTTGTTTTTTAAAGCTTTTCTTTTTTTCTAATTTTCTCTCCTTGATTAAAACTGAAAGGGTGATTACTTAATTAATTATTTAAGATTTTCGAAATGGGGGTGTTGTGTTGTGTTGGGTTTTGGAGTTTCTCGTAAAAGGAAGAAGAAGCGCGAAGATCGAGACCAAGACCAAGACCAAGACCAAGGGAGCAAAACAGTAAGCAGAAACAGAGCACCAGCACCAGCAGCGTTATCAGTGCGGGACGCAGAGAATATTGTCAGAAAAACAAAAAACAAAACAAAACAAAATAAACTACAATACAAAACAAAAAAACCATTTTTTTAATATTAAAATTTTAAAGCACCGCGCAAAAGCAGTTTGATTTGTGTGCTTTTTCTTCACAATTATAATTACACATTTGTCCTTCCACAACTTCATCTGTGACTTTCATGTCCCCTTGCCTGTCTTCGTTCATCCAACTTGTGAATCTGGTAAGAAGGAAAGAAAATAGGTGAGAGAAAATTATTTGTTATTGACTTGTTGCTTTATTGTGTTTGGTGTCATAGGAGGAAATAGGGTTGTTCAGCTTACGTTTAGTTTACCATTTAGAAACAATTTTTTAGATTGAAGTTATTTAATTTTTAAAAATTAATTAAAACTTTGGTTGATTTAAAAAAAAATACAAAAATGAGTGGGAAACATTTAGTTTGGTTTGGTGTTCCAAACAAAGCACTTTTGGCAAAATAGTTTGAGTTAAGATTTTTAAGTTGAGTTGAAGGTAAGTTAAGTTGAGAGTTTGAGTTGTGCATTTGGTAAAAAATTTGAGTTGAAAAGTTTAACTTGAGTTGAGTATTTGGATGTAAAAAGTTTAACTTGAATTGAGTGTTTTGAGGTAAAAAGTTTGAGTTAAAAAGTTTAACTTGATAAAAGATATGTTTGTAACTTAGGTTCCAAATTATAATTTTCATCTCAGTTTTTATCTTTTTCTTATATGTTTAAAAAAATTATAATTAACTTTTAAAAAGTCAACTACCTCCAACTTAAAAATTTAATCTCCAACTAACTTACCAAACAGAGGCTAACATGTCATTGTAGGTTGTTAATGGAAAAATAGAAAAAACAAAATAAACTAAAATGAAATTTGAACATCACCGGCATACCTCAAATTTTTTACAATATTTTTTACATCGCCATAACATACAACAAGAATAATGTCAATTACTATCTAGTTTATAAATATAACACAGGCATTAATTTCAAGTGGATTTAAACCATGAAAATCGTTGATATCTGTTCCACATTTCATCAGTCAAAACCTCTCTCCTCTGATTCATTGTGCCTTGTGTCGATGCATCTTGCTAGCTTCCAATACTTGGACCTGCATCATCGGCCCCGTCGGTTAACTCGACATCCGCGTTAACATCAACATGTCCACCTACAGGTACATCATCTGTCAAATACTCTTCCAAAATAGGATCCCCAACCTGTACCATCCTAATGAAATTATGAACGATCGCGCAAGCCGGTAGAATCATGACTTGTTTTTCCATTGGATAATTATTGATGCCTTTCAGTATTTTAAAACCCGGCTTTCCATACACCAATAGTCTGCTCAATGTAATTCCACAAAGATGAGTGCGTGTGATTAAAAACTTCCCTCCGGGTGCCAAGTCCGCTGTGACGTTTCCGATATTCAGGTAAATAATACGTCTCCCATCATAATGAACTAAAGAAACAATCCTTATTTGCATATCCCGAATCGGCCAAGTAAAATTTTCCTACACCAATCCAATATTTTGTAATTAGGGTTTATTTATAAATCGTCATATCATGTGACAGATGATCTTACCAGGTGGCAGTATTGGGAAACTATGAAATGCTATTGTCTTTCCCAACATTCTAGCATCATGACAAGATCCCTCGTAGCCGGCCAACATATATGTAAATTTCATATCGAAAGAACAGGTGGCTAGTACATTCTATAAGTGTACATCTTTTAGATTAATCCAAGCTTCAGAGTTTTCCTCCCGTGGCATATATGGTACGTGTGTTCCATCTATAGTGCCAATACAACCCGGCATGAATAAGTAAACTGTTGATTATGCCTACCAACATTAATCACACTTGTTGAATGAAAAATATTGGACTTGGAATTTTTTTTATAATTCGTAAATACAATCAGATGATGTGAGTATATCGAAAACATACATCAAACTATGGCCTATATTTGTAGAAGTGGTCCATAATCAAAGGATGAACATCTAGTTGTGTGGTCTGATGAATTCGTCCTTTAGAGCATAAATAGCCGTCATCACTTTAAAGAACTAACATGAAGTTGTCTCTCTAGAATGCTGGAACAAATAATAAATATGTCTGTTCGTTGCACCTTGTGCACAAATCGATAAAAAAAATGAACAACTACTCGTCGACATTCATGTAACGTGTTGGCCTCAACAATTATCTACCACTTAATAAGTGACTTGGTGCTTTGAATGTATCTGATTTCATACTTATCAAATCTTGAATTATTTGTTCATATCCATTTGTTATCTCTTCCACCTACATGCTACTAGTTAGTTTTGAATTTTACATTGGTTATGGATTTCTTCGTCTGTGATGCCTACTATCAGCCACGGCAATGACAGCTATCGCAATAAAATCGACATCGCGCGTAGCTCATTTTCTGGGGATTGCTCGTTTTCTTCATGTTCGGATGCGGAACTAAACTCGTCCATATTGAGAATGACGTGATCCAAGATAATTTTGGTTGTTTACCTATTATAGATCAATTATTCCCAAAACAAGTTTAATTAGTCCTAATAACATTATACTCTGTTCATCCCCTATCGTTTCGAATTCGGTTTATAATAATTTAATTCAGCCCAAACAGTACAAAACATAACGTAACGTAAATAAGAATATATGATATAGTATTATGTAAAATCGCGTAACCACCAATTTAACTAAATCTTGAAAAATAAACGAACTAAATAAATCACCCACAATCCAATAAAAATAATAGTGTCAATGTTATGGCTAAATAAAAAGAACATTAAAAAAAACGAAGAACATGAAACTCAATCAGTCGATGGTGACTGGGAGTTGACAACAGAGGCAATAATGCCCTTCCGATTGTCATCGGGAAGCTTATGGAAGGTACGCTATAGCAGCGGATGAGCATCAAAATAGTGCCACGTAATCGTGCACTGATATTGTGGAATACCCATCTCGATCATAATATTCATGTACATCAGCAAGTAATCCGATCGACTTGATAGGTCATTGCTCGCGCCCGATTGCGATCGACTTCAGAAATGATTGATTATTTCCTGCATTGCCGAGTAAGTCATCTTGTCAGTTGTGTCTCTTTGTTTTCTCTTAGCAGATCTTCCCCTAGACTGGGACGGACCAACATCGACACTCGCTCTTCTCGTGTTGGCCTGCCTCCCACCGTTGGTCGGAGTTATTTCCTCTTCTAAAATCGAATGGGTTCCAAAGTTGTCAAGGGACACTTCAAAGTCGACGGATGAAGCACTGCCACCTCCCATCTTAACTGACCCAAACCCTAAGGCACCTACTACATGATTTTTTTCGAAAATGTTGTAATACAAATCCTTATTGCAAAGCCCCTCATAGCGGAGATGGTTGTACTCCTTGTGAATCTACAACTAAAATCTTATGAACATCTTCGTGTACTAGTCGTGTTGTTAAACAATAAAATTAGCAGGGCATGTATTAAACAAAGCAATTACTTGGATAAAACTCTACCACGCGTCATCCGAGCAAATCACTCTATTGGTCGACGGATCATATCCAAAGCCAGTGCGTACTTGCAATACCTTCCATCCCATATAAATTTTCTTCATCCTCTTTTATATATATATATATATATATATATATATATAATGTGACTCCGTAAGCAGGTACTCCATCATATTCTGAGTTAAACTGAATGGCCCATTGTTCAAGAATAGCCATGTTGGATACTTACCGCCACTATAAGACAAAAACTCATCCAATTTTTCGAGGAATCTTTTTTCCTTCTCGTTATCCTAAACGTACGTCTCACCCGATGTTTTACGAGGCATTTTCTTAATAAAAGCGAAAAAAATAGAAAAATATTCCTTAAACGTGTACGATAAGGATGATAAGTTGGCTCAGTATAAATTGATTAGTATATTTCATATGAAGCATGTTAATGACCCGATATAAATACAGCTACCATGGCACATAAATTAGTACCTGACAATATATATCAGCCTACTGACGCACCAGTCATATAAAATTACAATCTACGATAATGGGCTTTATATATTATAGCTAAACGGATGGGAAAAGTGCATATAAACACCAACAAAGTCATAAAAAAATGTCCGAAACCTGAAAACAAAAGCCAATACCAGAATAAAGCTGCAAATCACCCAAATTGACCCAAAACAAGTTTTACACTGTCAAGTAGTACCAAAGATCATCTAAGACCTAATTTAGGTCATAAATCACCACAAATTGACCCAAAACTGGTTTAACACTTTCAAATAGCATCAAATAGTAGCCAAGACCTGATTTAGGTCCTAAATCATTACAAATTAGCCAAAAACTGGTTTAACACTGTCAAGTAGCACCAAAAAACACACAAAGACCTGATTTGGGTCCTAAACCACCCAACATTGACCCAAAACTGGTTTAACACTGTCAATTACTTCCAAAAAGCAGCCAAGACCTGATTTAGGTCTTAAATATGGCTAAATTGACCAAAAACCGGTTTAACACTGTCAAATAGCACCAGTCCTAAATCACCCCAAATTGTCCAAAAACTGGTTTAACATTATTAATTACTTCCAAAAAGTAACTAAGACCTGATTTAGGACTTAAGTCACCACAAATTGGCCCAAAACTGGTTTAACACTGTCAAGTAGCACCAAAAAGCACACAAACACCTGATTTACGTCTTAAACCACCCAAAATTGTCCCAAAACTGGTTTAACACTGTCAAGTAGCACCAACAAGCATACAAAGACCTGATTTAGGTCCTAAACCACCCCAAATTGTCCCAAGACTTGTTTAACACTGTAAAGTAGCACTAACAAGCACACAAAGACTTGATTTAGGTCCTAACTCATCACAAATTGGCCCAAAACTGGTTTAACACAGTCAATTACTTCCAAAAAGCAGCCAAGACCTAATTTAGGTCATAAATCACCACAAATTGACCCAAAACTGATTTAACACTTTCAAATAAAACCAAATAGTAGCCAAGACCTGATTTAGGTCCCAAACTACTCCACATTGATCCAAAACTGGTTTAACATTGTCAAGTAGCACCAAAAAGCGCATAAAGACATGATTTAGGTCTTAAACCACCCTAAATTATCTCAAAACTGGTTTAAACTATCAAGTAGTAACAACAAGCACACAAAGACTTGATTTAGGTCCTAAACCACCCCACATTGACCCAAAATTGGTTTAACACTGTCAAATAGCAACAAAAGGCACACAAAGACCAGATTTAGGTCCTAAACCACTCCACATTGACCCAAAACTGGTTTAACACTGTCAAGTAGCACCAATAAGCACACAAAGACCTGATTTAGGTCCTAAACCACCCCACATTGACCCAAAACTAGTTTAACACAGTCAAGTAGCACCAAAAAGCACACAAAGACCCGATTTAGGTCCTGAACCACCCCACACTAACCCAAAACTAGTTTAACACTATCAATCACTTCCAAAAAGTAGCCAAGACCCAAATTAGGTCATAAATCACAACAAATTGACCCAAAACTAGTTTAACACTTTCAAATAGCACCAAATAGCAGCCAAGACCTGATTTAGGTCCTAAATCCCCATAAATTGACCCAAAACTGGTTTAACACTGTCAAGTATCACCAAAAAGCACACAAAGACCATATTTAGGTCCTAAACCACCCCAAATTGTCCCAAAACTAATTTAACACTGTCAAGTAGCACCAGAAAGCATACAAATACTAGATTTAGGTCTAAAACCACCCCAAATTGCCCCAAAAGTGGTTTAATACTGTCAATTACTTCCAAAAAGCAGCCAAGACCTGATTTAGATCTTAACTCACCACGAGTTGGCCCAAAACTGGTTTAACACAGTGAAGTAGCACCAAAAATCACACAAAGACCTGATTTAACTCCTAAACCACCTTACATTGACCCAAAACTAGTTTAACACTGTCAATTACTTCTAAAAATCAGCTAAGACCTAATTTAGGTCATAAATCACCATAAATTGACCCAAAACTAGTTTAACACTTTCAAATAGCACCAAATAGCAGTCAAGACCTGATTTAGATCCTAAATCACCGCACATTGACCCAAAACTGGTTTAACACTGTCAAGTAGCACCAAAAAGAACACAAAGACCTGATTCAAGTCCTAAACCACCCCACATTGACCCAAAACTGGTTTAACACTATCAATTACTTCCAAAAAGTAGCCAAGACCTGATTTACGTCTTAAATACGGCCAAATTGACCCAAACCCGATTTAACACTGTCAAGTAGCACCAGAAGAGCACAAAAAGATCTGATTTAGGTCCTAAACCACCTCAAATTGTCCTAAAACTGGTTTAACACTATCAAATAGCACCAACAAACACACAAAGACCTGATTTAGGTCCTAAACCACCCCACATTGGCCCAAAAACTAGTTTAACACTGTCAAGTAGCTCCAAAAAGCACACAAATACCTGATTTAGGTCCTAAACCACACCAAATTGTCCCAAAATTGGTTTAACACTGTCAAGTAGCACCAGCAAGCACAGAAAGACCTGATTTAGGTCCTAAACCACCTCACATTGACCTAAAACTAGTTTAACACAGTCATGTAGCACCAAAAAGCACACAAAGACCTGATTTATGTCCTCAACCACCCCACATTGACCAAAAACTTGTTTAACACTGTCAATTACTTCCAAAAAGAAGCTAAGACCTAATTTAGGCAAAAAATTACCACAAATTGACCCAAAACTGGTTTAACACTTTTAAATAGCATCAAATAACAGCCAATACCTGATTTAGGTCCTAAATCTCCACAAATTGGCCCAAAACAGGTTTAACACTGTCAAGTAGTAGCAACAAGCACACAAAGACCTAATTTAGGTCATAAACCACCCAACATTGACCCAGAACTTGTTTAACACTATCAAGTAGCACCAACAAGCACACAAAGACCTGATTTAGGTTCTAAACGACCCTATATAATCCCAAAACTGGTTTAACACTGTCAAGTAGCACCAACAAGCACATAAATACCTGATTTAACCCCGAAACCACCCCAAATTGTCCCAAAACTGGTTTAACACTGTCAAGTGGCACCAACAAGCACACAATGACCATATTTAGGTCCTAAACGACCACATATTGACCCAAAACTGGTTTAACACTGTCAAGTAGCATCAAAAAGCACAAAAGACCTAATTTAGGTCTTAAACTCAAATTGTCTCAAAACTGGTTTAACACTGTTAATTACTTCAAAAAGCAGCCAAGGCCTAATTTAGGTCTTAAACCCAAATTGTCTCAAAACTGGTTTAACACTGTTAATTACTTCAAAAAGTAGCCAAGGCCTAATTTAGGTCTTAACTCACTACAAATTTGCCAAAAACTGGTTTAGCATGATCAAGTAGCACCAAAAAGCACACAAAGACCTGATTTAGCTCCTAAACCACCCCACATTGACCAAAAACTAGTTTAACATTGTCAATTACTTCCAAAAATCAGCCAAGACCTAATTTAAGTCATAAATCACCATAAATAGACCCAAAACTGGTTTAACATTTTCAAATAGCACTAAATAGAAGTCAAGACCTGATTTAGGTCCTAAATCACCACATATTGACCCAAAACTGGTTTAACACTGTCAAGTAGAACCAAAAAGAACACAAAGACCTGATTTAGGCCCTAAACCACCCCACATTGACCAAAAACTGGTTTAACACTATCAATTACTTCCAAAAAGTAGCTAAGACCTGATTTTGATCTTAAATATGGCCAAATTGACCTAAAACCGGTTTAACACTATCAAATAGCACCAAAAAGCACATAAAGACCCGATTTAGGTCCTAAACCACCCCAAATTGTCCTAAAACTGGTTTAACTTGTCAAGTAGCACCAATAAGCACACAAAGACCTGATTTAGGTCCTAAACTATCCCAAGTTGTCCCAAAATTGGTTTAACACTGTCAAGAAGCACCAATAAGCACACAAAGACCAAATTTAGGTCCTAAACCAACCCACATTGACCCAAAACTGGTTTAACACTGTCAATTACTTCCAAAAAGCAGCCAAGACCTAATTTAGGTTATAAATCACCACAAATTGACCTAAACTGGTTTAGCACTTTCAAATAGCACCAAATAGTAGCCAAGACCTGATTTAGGTTCTAAATCCCTTCAAATTGGTCGAAAACTGATTCAACCCTGCCAAGTAGCACTATAAAGCACACAAAGACCTGATTTATGTCCTAAACCACCCCAAATTGTTCAAAAACTAGTTTAACACTGTCAATTACTTCTAAAAAGCACAAGAGCTAAAAAGAGAGAGGAAAGTAGAAGAAAGAAGAACTAGTTGAATAACAAACTCCTAAATCTTCAATATCCTTGAATCTTCAAGAAAAATCCTCAAAAGCCTTGAAGTTTTCTCTCTTGTTCGTCTAAAATTTGGGTCTCCAAAAAGCACCCTTAAGTTTTAGCAAGTTTTCCTATCATACCTTTTCAAAAATAGTTCATTTTTGCCTCAAATTCAGGGATCTAAATGTGCAGGTGCTGCAATGGATCTTTTTCCTACTCAGCCCGCAAATGGCGGTTAGGGCTTCTCAGGAGGCATGTTGTAGCAGATGAAGAGGGTGCTGTAGTGCGACTGAAACAGGGGACTAGGTAGGGCTTAAGGCGGGCAACATCGTAGGTTTGGTGCATTGTTGGTTCTGCCCTGGGAAGCACGCTGCAGGGACATGTTGGGCACGCTGTAGCTTGCAGCCGTGATGCTTCTAGCTGGGAATTGAGACACGTGCTATAGGGGATATTTGGCGTGTTGTAACATGCTTTTGGCTTCTTTAATTCCTCTTTTTACTCCCTTTAGGATCCTCTTTTTGCTCATTATTACAATTTACCTACAAAAACAACATAAACGTAATAAAACACTAATAAAAATGCTCAAAAACCAACAAAATGCCTAAGAATAAAAACTATATCATTGGCTCTGCTTTGCACCATTTTAAAAAAGTTGAGGGAGTGATTGATAGAAAAAAAATTAAAGGATCAAACAATACCTTCTTTAAGAGTTCAGGGATCATATGCAGTAATGTATCCTTAATTTTATTTTAAACTAAGTTTTTATTTTAGGGTTTCAATAGATCCTTTCTATGAGCCTTTAATTTTGTTTTGTTAATTTCAATTTGGACTAATAAAAAATGAGGAAAAAAGGTCTCAAAAAATGATAATTGTCACTTATACTACTAAAATTAATGAATTGACATTTGACGAATCTTCAGAGGAACAAAGTTCCAAAGTGAATGTTGAATTCAACAATCGTACATTTGCTCAGAAACATATGGAAATTATCATTTTAGGATTGTGGAAAAAGTTAGAAAAGTTAGATAATTTAAGGAAAAAATTGAACAATGAGCCTGCGGAGAAAAAAACCTCTTACAAATTTGTGGCTCATAATGGGACAAGTTTTAAATTGAGAAAATCTTAATGATTTCTCTTCGGTTATTTCACTTATGTTGTTTAATTAGAATTTTTTTTTTTTTTTAGTTTTGTTTGGGCTTTTCATTTTAGGATTGTAAGATCTTTTTTTTTTTCCCTTTTATTTTTATTATATTTTGCTTATTTATTTTAAAAGAATTGTACTAAATTTTATTTTAGGGTTCCAATGGATCCCTACAATGAATTTTTAAAATTTTTTTTGTGGAATTTAATTCCAATTTATCCATATTTCAAGTTGGTTATTCTACTTTATGTTGATTGCTTCTAGTTAACCTGGTCAATTAATTAGTTGTCTTTTAACCAAATTGGAGGATGAGGTTTTTAGTGTTGCCTTTGAGTTGAATTTCATGAATTGTATGGGATAGGAATATACTTGTATGATTTATGCAGTCGTTAATTAAGAACCATTAACTGTAATGAATCTTTGTTTGATTTAATTCACATATGAATATAGTGAATTGGTTAGTAAGGGTATTATCATTAGACCATCAGAAGAGGCTAGTAATTAGATTATAGTTCTTGACTATCACTTCAATGATAAACTGGATTAGTGCTTCATCTTTGAGTAAATCAAAGATAAAGTGTAGTTCACCTGGTGAACACATGATCTTATTCACCAAAGAATCCCAAATTAACACAACAGAGGGTTGTCATTGATCTTCTTGGACGAAATTGTGAATTCCATATCTATGATTAAAGTTCCCTACTAAAGCCACATGACAGATGGGCATTATGTGGCACAAAAAAATGGGAGAAAGAAGTAGAATTTTATGAAAATAATTTAAGTTAATAATCGGTTTTAAAATATTTGGAGCAAGTAATACTAAATAAAAAATTTATCAGTAAATAATTTATTTATTTTTTGTAAATATATTATTTATCTAATAAATTTACTATTTACCTAGTAAATTTTTTATTTACTTGATAAATTTATTATTTATTTTAATACATTAATATTTCTATTTACTTCAATTATATTTGTAAAAATATTATTTACTACAATTTCTACAATAAAATCGTGGCACTTGGATCATGAAATTCTCAGTACTCAAGTGAAATAGCAGGCCTCGTTGCGTATCCTCAAGTAACTGACAGCATGTAGTTGAAAACTAACACACACACACACACAAAAGATTTTTTATATTGGTATCCCTGAATTTATTGTACAATTCTAATTTACATCCAAAATGTTTAAATTTGACAGTTTGCCTCTTGAAATAAAAAATTGTGCATCAAAATAATCTTAATTGATAACAATGATTTTTTTTTTTACCAGTAATTGATTCTTAACTTACATATGAGTTATTAATTAAGAAGATGAAACATTTTTCTTAATCAATGTCAATATATTATTTTAAAAAATGTTAACTTAAAATTTTTAGTTTTGAGAAAACTTAATAAATATGATCCTATATTTACACAACAAATTTTAGTCAAAATAGAAAACAATAATTATTTATGTCATTAATTAATGACCTATGTACAAGTCAGATGTCAATTTCCATCAAAAAGTTAACATAATTTCCAAATGAGGGCTTTTTGCTATACATTTTCAAGTCTAGGGGATAAATTATGAAAGAGTGGTTCTATTGACATATCTTTCTTGACTTTCCATATGCCCTATTAATTTGAATTCTTTAATACAAAAAAAAAAAAAAAAAAAAAACCCTCAAACAAATGACATAAAAGGACAATAATAATACACTTAATCACATAAATAAAAAAGGAAACTCAATTATGTTCCTTTTTTTTTTCTTTTCACACACACCTATATATCAAATTTCTAAATAAATAACTTGTAATTATTACTACTTTGAAACCATAAAAAAAACCCTAATTTTCACCCTAATTTTTATTCTTCAATGCGTAGTCCAAAAAATTTTGAGCTATGTTAAATGTTGCAGTTGTTTTTTTTTTTTTGTTTTCACTATAAACTTTTTATGTTGTGGTTGATTTTATTTTATTTGTATATGTATTTCTTTTTATGTATTGTTCATCGGCTTTTTTCCCCCCCGGTTCTATATCGTTGTTCGTCGGCTTTTTCTTTAATATTTTTGGTTCTATATATCGTTGTTCTTTCATTAGGTATGTATATTATATGTTGTTTGTATTTTTTTTTAAAATTTTTTTTTTGCAAAATCGTTATTTTAATCTATTATATATATAAGTGAATATGTTATGTCATTTATCTATTTTTTAAAACGTTTTTTCTTGTACAATTTTTAAATTAACCTATAATAGAACATCAAAATAATAAAAAAGGGGTGGATGTTAAAATAAATTTAAAGTGATAGATTTCTTTTTATTTTATAGTAATTAGGATTAATTATGAAAATGAAAGGGGTGTGTATTAAGCAAATTTAATAATTTTGAATTTAAGAGGTGGTGTGTTTAGAAGGGGGTGTGGAGAATTTAGAGGGATGTGTCAATTGAACCACTCATTGTGAAATTAAAAGTTCATGGACAAAATAAAGTTACGTGATATATTTAGGGAGTATCAATGAAACAAAAATAGTTAAAAAAAAAAAAAAACAAACAAATAGTTTCTTCGATGACTAATTCATAGTCGAACGTTGAATTGGTCGTTGATGTGAGAGTTGGCGCCGGCGATTAGTGATACCCTTCAAGCACTAGTAACTATTATGCATTTAAACGTTACCTAACCAATATTGACTTCTGCTTTTTCTTCATTTAAGTAACTACTAACTTCGTTACATATAAATTAAATGCATATCGCGTTATTATTATAGAAATGTATATACATATGTAACATATTAAATGAATTATATATGATGTATGCACTAAACTGTTTTGACTTTTTTTTTAATAGGAAATAATGACTTCTGGTTTGCTGTTTGACTTTTTTATTATTTGAATGACACTTGGAAGTGCGAAAGCAACAAAATTATTTTCATGTTTTCTCACTAAGACTAGTATGATAAGGACGTGCTCGGGCTCGCTATTGATGAATATATTTGTATGGTATTTTTTTTTTTTCAGATATAATTAAATAATTTCAAACCTAACTCATTATAATATGTAAAGTTCGGATTCTTTAAACTCAAATTTGTAGGAAAATAAGTAATGTGTGTTTTTTACAATTCAGATAAAACTATATACAATTAATCATGTGTTTCAGTATTAAAAATTATTCGTTTCTAATTTGTTTGTCATTTTGATGACTCATAAATTGATATTCTATTTTAACTGATAACAATATGAGTTGAATTTGAATTTCTGTCCAAATATAGAGATGTAACATAACTAAATAAAAACCAACCTTAACAAAAATCAACGTTTTTATGTGCAGTGGTTGAACAAAAAGAGGTTGAAGAAATAAATACATCTTCTTTTTTTAGATTATAGATATCGATATATAGTATAGAACATAGAGAAATTGATATATTAAAAAAACCAAACAAATAATAAAACGGAGGCATGAATCTCGATTCATTAGCCACTATAGACTTCTAATATGAAAGGGAGTGAGCGCAAAGTGTTTTGATCTGTCTACTAAGACTTAAATAATCGAAAACTTCTTATAAGTTTTGGACGTATACACTTAAATTGTAGTATAAGAATTAAAAACGATTTTGATACATTTGAGAAAAATGATTGGAATATAGGACAATAAAAAAAGCATCTATTAGAGTTATTTATGATAAAATAAGATGTTAAATAAATACTGCAAGAAAAAAAATTTTAGTGGGATATTTGAGAAAAACTATTTCAAGAGGTGGATTACAAAATAAAGAGTAGTGTTAGGGACATCAACTATAATCCTAACTTTTAGATCCTAACTCACATGATATAAGGTGTGAGAGAAAGTAAAATGATTTGAATAAATCTAAACCATTTATTTAAGTGAAACAAGAAATAAAAATCCAACAATATTAAATAATCTCTTTATTGAAAAAAAAAAGTTGCCGTGAAAAATTGGACATTTTTCCTTGCTTCCTCTTCTATTTATACCCTTTGAATAATCTATAATTCAATGGCCTAAAATTTGATAATTAAAATTGCGGCTTCATTGAAAAGAACTGAAAAGAACAATTTTGAAAGCGGAACAGTCAAAAATATTTGAAGTAGTGACATTATGTGAACAAATTATTTTACGCCAATTAACAAAGAATATATATCTTAACATGATTATTTAACATTTTAGTAAAATATACTCTCGAAACAAAAGGTAAAAATAAATTAAGAATTCAAATAGCCTATTATGCATAATATGTGATGCCCAGAATTCTCAAATACTTGTTGGCCAATGTATTGCATCCTTTCATAATATAATGCATATAAATCATATGTTTGAGTGATTATTGAAATGCATTTGTTATGCTCATAATATGTATTATATCTTAAAAGTGCATAAGTGTTGAATCACGTTTAATGCATTGATGAATTTCAGGGTTCTTAGAAGATGAATCCAGTAAGTGGAAAAAAAAAAAAAGAGAGTTTATGATAGTAATTTCTATGAAATTTAATGGATTAAATAAGTTATAGAGCTCAAATATGGTGAAGGATTCAAAGATAGGGTTTTAGGTATACAGGATTTTCAGTGTGAGTATTTACACCACATTCGGTAAGCAAGTTAGTTGGTTAAGACCTAGTTTATATTTAAAAATTGGTGTAAGAAATCAACACCCCATTAAGGAGGTGAATAAGCTGAAAAAGTATGACATATATAGTCCAGCTTAGGTGAAATTATTTCATGGTGAAGGAATTTAGGTATGTGCTTGGCACTTTAAAGTCTAACAAGCACCTTGGTGATTCATTTTCTGCAAAAAAACTCTCCAAGTCCGAATTCCTCTGCCTCTAAACACCATATTAAGTTAGGTTTTCGAGAAATTAAGAGCTATCTTAAGTGGTTTGATCAATTTTTGATGGACAATTTCAAGGAAAAGCCTAGATTGTACCAAGGTACGTAAGGGAAGTTTAAGTTTTTGTTCTCTTGGACATTGGCTCAGAGGGTTGACAATGGAATAAAGCTGTAATTTTCGAATGGTATATCTCCGCATATGTTAGGTTAAATCTTATAAAATCATGAGAGCAAATTCAATTCGGAGTTTAGGGTTTGACCCACGTTTTTGAAACCTGTCCAGTTTCAAGACAGTTTTCACTATGGTTCCGATTTTGATTTATTTCTATATGCTTCAGAGCTTTGTTGGAGTTTAATATTTAAGGGTTGTTCCCTCCATGTGTTGGCTAAATTACCCTAAAACAGTTTTGATTAATTCCCTTTGGATTGAGAAATATGGCCCTGAAAATAAGGCTAGTACCAGGCAGGAAAAATGTGAGATTTGTGGTTTATAATAGTCTCATAATTTATGGATATTTTGGAGAAGTTAGATTGTTTTTAGGTGTTGTATGAGATATTTAAACTTTGGGGAGGCTTCAATATAGGGGAAACTATGGCAAATTTTTTTTTGAAGAACTGGCCTTTAAATTTAAAGTCTATTGTAGGGAAATAAGCTCCTTGATACTTTTATTATTAATAATTATTGAAATAATAATAATGTGGCTAACCTGCTCCATATTTCAGAGGTGTTGAACACCAGATCCCCTGAGAGGAAGCCCAAGAATCTTTTATACAATACCAAATCACTAGGTAAGTAGAATTACACATGTGTCACCATAAAAGTCATGCATATATATTATGTATTTGAAAGTAAGATTTGGGCATACAGTCTACACATCATGATGGCATAAGTATTCATATACTACATGATGAAAGATGTGTGTCAATGGCATTTTGTGTAATAAATGAGTTTGAGAATAGTTTAAATGATCTACTGGTGAATTGTGATGGGTTTATTGTTAAGAATGATGAAATATGTCTCGATGGAGACTTCTGAATCTTTATGTTTCGATGGAGACTTGCAGTGTGAGAAGCTTCCTCGATGATCATGAGGAAGAAGAGTGTTTTAAATGTGATATGCCTCACACAAAGGCACCCAACTACATTATATTTGTGGTCACAAGGTTAATGGACCTCATGTCTCGATGGAGACTTATAGTAGGGGAAGCTACCTTGATGATCACAAGGAAGAAGAAATGTTTAAAATAACTTTATCCCACATGATGGTATTTATTATCTTTGTTCTGTGGCCACAAGGTCTGATGTCTAAGGTATCTAGGATACTACTCCATTTAAGAAACCCTAATACACGCAAAAGATATGAAAGAGTATAAGAAGTGAAATAGAATAAGTTAATTGAAGAAGTAAAGTCATGAGCTCATGCATATTTATATTGTTTATGTTATGCATTGATTCTATTTACTGGGCTTTAGCTCATTCGTTTATGGTGATGTAGATGAGGGCACTTCTCAGCTCTAGTTGAGGACTAAATGGTTGATTGGCGTACTTCTGATGCTCGTGGACTTGTGTATATGGACTGGCTGGCCTGTTATTTTGAGTTTTGACTACATTCATGGCTATGTTTTTTTGTATACTCGACTGTGCCGATTTTGAGTTGTGTGTTATATTGTATATACTTGGCTAGCCATACGGGTTGAGTGTACTATAGTTATTTTAATATCTATGAGCTAGAACCTAAAAGTTCAAATCTGCCCTCATTTTCATACTTTATCTATTTAACTACCTAAGATTAACATAAGTAGAAGTTAAGGGAATAACATTACCTAATATGACTATTTGGTTGATGTAAAGTTGTACTAGGTAGGTGTTACAGTTTTGGTATCAGAGTAAGGTCTGTTCTGTAGATGATCCATATACAAAGCTCACGAGGTGAGGAAAAATACAGTCAACCAGTAAGTTCTTGTTTATAATGCACATTGTTATGAATTGTTGCTTACATTATATTATGCATGTATTCGCCATTTATTGTGACGACCACCTTACGTGACCGCTAATTCTTACTTAAACATACTTAAACTTACTCTTATTCTTGTAAAAATACCGAAATTTTTTTTCAGTCATTTTAAAACTCAAACTTAAATTTTGCACTTACACACACACACTTATTAAAGTATTAAGTTTTCAAACTCTTTCAATACATCTTACAATTCATACCAAATACTAAATATTTGAACCATAGAATTATCATAACATAATGCAAACATATTTTACAAAACGCGTAGCGGTGATCATCCTAAAGTTTTCACAGTCTGTCGTACGATTCTCTACAGTCTTGTATCATGCATTACCGGTAGGCTGCTTAACTACAACATAAACATAAGTTATGAGTTTTCACTCAGTAAGTACAACTTCTTTTTCCCGCAAAACAATCTTAATAAAGAATACATGAATCAATTATGCTTTTTTAAGAAAATCAATTATGCTTTCTTGTGTTAGCATATTTTTAGGTCCCTTACATAATATGAGTGTACGTACATTCACACGCAGTCATAGAGTGGTTGGGGCAGCCAGTCCAATCCAACTAATACCATGGACCAAACCTGCCCTCGTAACAAGTCGATACGATACAAGAAAACTTGCTTGCTTTAATACTTAAAAACTTATTTTTGTTTTGAACTTCAATAAGCTCACGTCTGACCAGCCCACTATCTAGTTCAATTATTCAACAAGTTGGTTAGTTAATTAGAACCAATGAATCTGATCATTATCTATTGTTAGTGTGTGGTTATTATCTATTATTAATAGTGTGTCTTTTCTTTTCTTAGTGGATGTGATTATTATCTATTATTAACAGTGTCTTTTCTTTTCTTAGAGGATGTGTTTATTATTTGCTATTAATAGAGTGTCTTATCCAATTCTTGGAGGGCTGTTCCAAGATAAAATATGATAATTTTCAGATTAAAGAGGAGACCTGTTCAGACAAAAAAAAAAAAAAAAGGATATGAATTGAGTTTTTTTTTTTTCCCTTATCTATATGGTGGATTCCTTTCAGTGGTGAGCTTATTTTTGAGTTCTTATCTTTAAGGTGGTGAAATTCTTATCCTTAAAGTGGCAAACTTTAGTTACTTAAAGTTACTGAATTTTCTTTTACTCGAGACCGGTATCAAAAAACTTTCATCCTTGTTTCCCATGCCACCACGTGGCGGGTCCGAAGCCCACCATGTGGAATTTTTAAATAAAGTTTTAATTAAAATTTTATTTTTTTGCTTTATTTTATTTTGTTTATCTATTTTGCACAGAACCTAATCCGTCACGTGACAATTTTAATTAATTTAATTAAAAAATTATTTTTAAAAATTAAATTATATATTTTGTTTTGTTTTATTTTGTTTTGTTTGTCTATTTGGCACGATCTTTACATGTGCATTTTAACTAGTGAAAAAAAAAAAAGAATACTATACATTGTTGAAATCAATTTTGAATTACACGTGTATAGGATTTAGTCAATATATAATTGTATAATTTTTCATAAACAATTAAAGATTAAGCTTTTTTTTTTTTTTAAGGTTATGCTTTATTTAAAAGTAAGAAAAATAATATTAAGGACCTAAAAGTCAAAGATAGAAAAGGTTACTGACTCTTTTCTACTTTAACCATTTTTTTTCCTTCTCATCTTATACTTGAAGTTTATGATTGGATTTAAGTAATTTTAATTGAGTACGTCTTGCGTATAAAAATCAAAATAAAAGCATGAATAAATCTACACCATTTCATTTAAAGTAAAAAGAGGAATAAAATTTCAACCATATTAATTAAAATTTTAAGAAAAAATGCTGAAAAAGTTGGTCATGTTCCCTTGCCTCCCCTTCTATTTATATTTTTTAATTACACATGTATGGCATTTTAGTCAATAAATAATTTTATAAGTTTTTATAGGGTTTTTTTTTAAGGTAAGAAAAATCATACTAAGGACCTAAAAGTCAAAGATAGAAAAGGTTGCTGACACTTTTCTACTTTAGCCTCTCTCTTTTTTTCCCCTCTTCTTTCACTTGAAGTTTATGATTGGATTCAAGTAATTTTAATTGAGTATGTCTTGTGTATAAAAATATATGAGCAATCAAAATTAAAGTGTGAATAAATCTAAACCATTTCATTTAAAGGTACAGCATGAATAAAATTTCAACTATATTAATTAACATCTTAAGAAAATATGCCGTAAAAAGTTGGTCACGTTCCCTTGTCTCCTCTTCTATTTATGCCCCATTTTTTAATTGCACGTGTATAACATTTTAGTCAATAAATAATTTTATGAGTTTTCATAGGTTTTTTTTTAGGTAAGAAAAATAATTCTAAGTAGCTAAAAGATAAAGATAGAAAGGTTTACTGATTCTTTTCAACATTAACCTTCTTTTTTTTTTCCCCTCTCTTCTTTTACTTGAAGTTTATGATTGGATTTAAGTAATTTTAAATTAGTATCTCTAGTATGTAGAAAAATATTAGCCATCGAACTTAAAGTGTGAATAAATCTAAACCATTTCATTTAAATCAAAAAGAGGAATAAAATTTAAACCATATTAATCAACATCTTAAGAAAACATACCGCGAAAAGTTGGTCATGTTCCCTTGTCTCCCCTTCTATTTATACCCCATTTTTTAATTACACGAGTATGGCGTTTTAGTCAAAAAATAATTTTCTGAGTTTTCATAGGGTTTTTTTTATGGTAAGAAAAATAATACTAAGGACCTAAAAGTGAAAGATAGAAAAGGTTACTGACACTTTTCTACTTTAACCCTTTTTTTTTTTTTTCTCCTCTCTTCTTTTACTTGAAGTTTATGATTGGTTTTAAGAAATTTTAATTGAGTACGTCTTGTGTATAAAGGTCAAAATTAAAGCATGAATAAATCTGAACCATTTAGTTTAAAGTGAAAAGAGGAATAAAATTTAAACCATATTAATTAAAATCTTAAGAAAAAATACCAGGAAAAGTTGGTCATGTTCCCTTGCCTCCCCTTCTATTTATACCCCATTTTTTAATTACACGTGTATGGTATTTTAGTCAATAAATAATTTTATAAGTTTTCATAGGGGCTTTTTTTTTTTTTTTTTTTTAAGGTAAGAAAAATAATACTAAGGACCTAAAGTCAAAGATAGAAAAGGTTACTGACACTTTTCTACTTTAGCCATTTTTTTTCCCTCTTCTTTTACTTGAAGTTTATGATCATATTTAAGTAATTTTAATTAAGTATGTCTTGTGTATAAAAAGATATAAGCCATCAAAATTAATGCGTGAATAAATCTAGACCATTTCGTTTAAATGTAAAGGAGGAATAAAATTTCAACCATATTAATTAACATCTTAAGAAAAAATGCCGGGAAAAGTTGATCATGTTCCTTAGCCTCCCCTTCTATTTATACCCCATTTTTTAATTATACTTGTATGGCATTTTAGTCAATAAATAATTTTATGAGTTTTCATAGGTTTTTTTTTAAGGTAAGAAAAATAATTCTGAGGACCTAAATGTCAAAAATAGAAAATGTAACCGACTCTTTTCTACTTTAACCGTTTTTTTTTTCCTCTCTTCTTTTAGTTGAAGTTTATGATTGGTTTTAAGTAATTTTATTGAAATACGTCTTGTGTATAAAAATCAAAACTAAAGCGTGAATAAATCTAAACCATTTCGTTTAAAGTGAAAAGAGGAATAAAATTTCAACCATATTAATTAACATCTTAAGAAAAAATACCGGGAAAAATTGGTCATGTTCCCTTGCCTCCCCTTCTATTTATACACCATTTTTTAATTACACGTGTATGGCATTTTAGACAATAGATAATTTTATGAGTCATCATAGGGGTTTTTTTTTAAGGTAACAAAAATATACTAAAGATCTAAAAGTCAAAGATAGAAAAGTTTACTAACACATTTCTACTCTAGCCTTTTTTTTTCCCTCTCTTCTTTTACTTGAAGTTTATGATTGGTTTTAAGTAATTTTAATTGAGTACATCTTGTATATAAAAAGATACTAGCCATTAAAATTAAAACGTGAATAAATCTAAACCATTTCGTTTAAAAGGAAAGGAGGAATAAAATTTCAACCATATTAATTAACATCTTTGGAAAAAAAGCCGTTGAAAGTTGGCCATGTTCCCTGGCCTCTCCTTCTATTTATGCCCTATTTTTTAATTATACGTGTATAGTATTTTAGTCAATAAATAATTTTATAAGTTTTTATAGGGGGTTTTTTTTAAGGTAAGAAAAATAATTCTTAGGACCCAAAAGTTAACGAAAGAAAAGTTGATTGACTCTTTTCTACTTTAACCTTTTTTTTCCCTCTCTTCTTTTACTTGAAGTTTATGATTGGATTTAAGTAATTTTAATTGAGTACATGTAGTATGTAGAAAAATATTAGCCATCAAAATTAAAGCGTGAATAAATCTAAACAATTTCATTTAAAGTGAAAAGAGGAATAAAATTTCAATCATATTAATTAACATCTTAAGAAAAAAATGCTAGGAAAAGTTGATCATGTTCCTATGCCGCCTCTTCTATTTATACCCCATTTTTTAATTAAACGTGAATGACATTTTAGTCAATAAATAATTTTATGAGTTTTGATAGGTTTTTTTTTTTTTTATGGTAAGAAAAATAATACTAAGGACCTAAAAGTGAAAGATAGAAAAGGTTACTGACACTGTCTACTTTAGCCTTCTTTTTTTAACCTCTCTTTTTTTACTTTGAAGTTTATGATTGGATTTAAGTAATTTTAATTGAGTCCGTCTTGTGTATAAAAAGATATAAGCCATCAAAATTAAAGCGTGACTAAATCTAAACTATTTCGTTAAAAGTGAAATGAGGAATAAATTTCAACAATATTAATTAACTTCTTAAGAAAAAATGCCGGAAAAATTTGGTCATGTTTCCCTGCCTCTGCTTCTATTTATACCCGATTTTTTAATTACACGTGTATGGCATTTTAGTCAATAAGTAATTTTATGAGTTTTCATAGGGGCTTTTTTTTAGTTAAGAAAAATAATTCTAAGGAACTAAAAGTCGATGATATAAAATATTACTGACTCTTTTCTACTTTGACCTTTTTTTTTTTTTTTTTTTTTCCTTCTCTTCTTTTACTTGAAGTTTATGATTGGTTTTAAGTAATTTTAATTGAGTATGTCTTGTGTATAAAAAGATATGAGCCATTAAAACTAAAGTGTGAATAAATCTAAACCATTTCGTTTAAAGGGAAAGGAGGAATAAAATTTCAACCATATTAATTAACATCTTTACAAAAAATGCCGTGAAAAGTTGGCCATGTTCTCTGGCCTTCTCTTCTATTTATACCCCATTTTTTAATTACATGTGTATAGTATTTTAGTCAATAAATAATTTTATAAGTTTTTATAGGGGGTTTTTTTTAAGGTAAGAAAAATAATTCTTAGGACCCAAAAGTTAACGAAAGAAAAGTTGATTGACTCTTTTCTACTTTAACCTTTTTTTTCCCTCTCTTCTTTTACTTGAAGTTTATGATTGGATTTAAGTAATTTTAATTGAGTACATGTAGTATGTAGAAAAATATTAGCCATCAAAATTAAAGCATGAATAAATCTAAACAATTTCATTTAAAGTGAAAAGAGAAATAAAATTTCAATCATATTAATTAACATCTTAAGAAAAAAATGCTAGGAAAAGTTGATCATGTTCCCATGCCGCCTCTTCTATTTATACCCCATATTTTAATTAAACGTGAATGACATTTTAGTCAATAAATAATTTTATGAGTTTTGATAGGGTTTTTTTTTTTTTTTTTTTTTTTATGGTAAGAAAAATAATACTAAGGACCTAAAAGTCAAAGATAGAAAAGGTTATTGACACTATCTACTTTAGCCTTCTTTTTTTAACCTCTCTTTTTTTACTTTGAAGTTTATGATTGGATTTAAGTAATTTTAATTGAGTCCGTCTTGTGTATAAAAAGATATAATCCATCAAAATTAAAGCGTGAATAAATCTAAACTATTTCGTTAAAAGTGAAATGAGGAATAAATTTCAACAATATTAATTAACTTCTTAAGAAAAAATGCCGGAAAAATTTGGTCATGTTCCCTTGCCTCTCTTTCTATTTATAGCCGATTTTTTAATTACACGTGTATGGTATTTTAGTCAATAAATAATTTTATAAGTTCTCATAGCGGGTTTTTTTTTTTTTAGTTCAGAAAAATAATTCTAAGGACCTAAAAGTCGATGATATAAAATATTACTAACTCTTGTCTACTTTGACCTTTTTTTTTTTTCCTCTCTTCTTTTACTTGAAGTTTATGATTGGTTTTAAGTAATTTTAATTGAGCACGTCTTATGTATAAAAATCAAAATTAAAACGTGAATAAATCTAAACCATTTCATTTAAAGGGAAAGGAGGAATAAAATTTCAACCATATTAATTAACATCTTAAGAAAAAATGCCTGGAAAAGTTGGCCATGTTCCCTTGCCTCCCCTTCTATTTATACCCCATTTTTTAATTACACGTGTATGGTATTTAAGTCAATAAATAATTTTATAAGTTTTCATAGGGTTTTTTTATTTTTAAGATAAGAAAAATAATACTAAGGACCTAAAAGTCAAAGATAGAAAAGGTTACTGACACTTTTCGACTTTAGCCCTTTTTTTTTCCCTCTTCTTTTACTTGAAGTTTGCGATTAGATTTAAGTAATTTTAATTGAGTACGTCGTGTATAAAAAGATATGAGCCATCAAAATTAAAAGCGTGAATAAATCTAAATCATTTCGCTTAAAGGGAAAGGAGGTATAAAATTTCAACCATATTAATTAACATCTTATGATAAAATGCCATGAAAAGTTGGTCATGTTTCCTGGCCTCCCCTTCTATTTATAACCCATTTTTTAATTATACGTGTATGGCATTTTAGTCAATAAATAATTTTATGAGTTTTTATAAGGTTTTTTTTTTTTTGTTTTGTTTTTTTAAGGTAAGATTTAGAAAGGTTCACTGATTCTTTCTACTTTAACCTTTTTTTTTTCCTCTCTTCTTTTGCTTGAAATTTATGATTGAATTTCAGTAATTTTAATTGAGTATCTATAGTATGTAGAAAAATATTAGCCTTCAAAATTAAAGCATGAATAAATCTAAACAATTTAATTTAAAGTGAAAAGAGGAATAAAATTTCAACCATATTAATTAACATCTTAATTAACATCTTAAGAAAAAATGCCAGGAAAAGTTGGTCATGTTCCTTTGCCTCCCCTTCTATTTACATCCCATTTATAAATTAAATGTGTATATCATTTTAGTCAATAAATAATTTTATGAGTTTTCATAGGTTTTTTTTTTTAAGGTAAGAAAAATAATACTAAGGACCTAAAAATGAAGGATAGAAAAGGTTACTGACACATTTCTACTTTAGCCTCTTTTTTTCCCTCTCTTCTTTTACTTGAAGTTTATGATTGGATTTAAGTAATTTTAATTGAATACGTCTTGTGTATAAAAAGATATGAGCCATCAAAATTAAAAAATGCCATAACAAGTTGGTCATGTTCCCTTGCCTCACCTTCTATTTATACCCTTAATTTGAATAATCTTCCAATTCAATGTACTAAAATTTGATTATTGAAATTGCAGCTTCATGAAAAGAACCAATTCATGATAAGAACAACTTTGAAAGAAGAAAAGTCAATAAGCAAACCATAAAAAAAACAAAAACAAAAAAAAAAAAGTCAAAATACATCATGGACCCTTTCCATACGTGTGTGTGTGTGTGTGTGTTTTTTTTTTTTTTTTGGTCCCCCTAAAAAAATAGATGTTGTCCATTCGCAATCTCTTTATTTATCTCTATTTATCACTTCAAACTAGTCTTCAGCGGTGGAGGTATCACTGAAATTTTTCTTCTTTTAGTTTTACCCCATAAATTTTTATATATATATATATATATTTTCAATTTTTATCCAATTAAAAATTAAAAATTCTCACATAATCCTTACTAAAACTAATTTTATGCCCTCATTAAAATAATGTCTAGCTCGGCCACTGCTAGTCTTGATCATGCATGCGGACGTGCATGTGTGCTGATGTAAATCCTATTTATTTTGTATCACTTGAATTAAAACATATTTAGTACTAATTTCTGTTATTGGTTATTCTTAACAAATTCTTTTTGTTTTTCTTATTTACAAAAGGTCAAAAGGTTGATAGAGGTCCATGTCAAAAAATATAGAAATATGGACATATTTGAGAAGGATTATTACAAAGGGAAAATCAAGGACAATAAAATATTGTATGCAGACATTAGATTGGTCTCTAAATTTTTAAGTAGATAATAGTTTGATCTCTAAATTTTTGTTGGATAAAAAATACCCCTGAACTCTTAAGTTGGTGAAATTTGATCCCTAATCTATATATTTTTTTTTGTCAAAATACCCCACAACTCTTTAAAAAGGTGTATTTTAATCCTTTAATTAATTTTTTAAAGGAGGGTAAAGTATGACAGTGGCGTGACATTGATGAACGATGTCACCTTAGCTCTTAGAGAATGACAAAGGACATAATTTTTTGAACAAAAGTGTACTATATTACCCCAAAAAATAAACATGTTAAAAAAAATTCCCAACAAAAAATAATCTTTATGATTTAAAAAAAAACCCATCTTTATGATTTAAAAAAAAAACCCCACAAATCATAAGTAATCAGAAAAATAAATTTTCATAAGGAGACAAATAAATATATTGGTTTTCGTTTATTGCTTTTAATTTTAAATTGATTTGTTTCTTCACAAGAAACAACATTTTTATCTCTCTTTTTATCTTTTGTTTTATTATTATTTTTAAAGATTTGTGAGGTTTTTTTTTAATTCATAAAAGTTGTTTTTTTTTTTGTTGGATATTGCTTTGAGCTTATTGACTTTTTAGGATAATAGAGTACTTTTGTTCAAAAAATGATGTCCGACACCGTACTCTACTAGCCGAAGCGACCTCGCCCATCACTGTCACAATCGTTTTGCTCCTACCTTCGTCCAAAATTTAATATGACAATCAAAACACACATTTATTTATAGTTCACAGGTATTTTAACAACAAAAAATAGATTAGGGACTAAAATCTAACCTACTTAAAAGTTAAGGGGTACTTTTACTAAAAAATAAAGCTTAAGGACTAAACTCTCACCTACTTAAAAGTTCAGGGACTAATCCAATAATTTACCCTTTAAAAAATGCAAGATTTCTAAAAAAGAAAAGGAAAAAAAAAAGGGCAAAAGATTGAGGTAAAAGATATATTTTGTTTTACTCAAAATACTTAAAACAATAAATGTAAGATTTATTTTTCATTTTAAAGAAACAATTAGACACGTTGGAGAAATATTATTTTAATGAGACAAGTGATTTTTTGAAAATTATTAAGAGTATTTGGTCTAAATAATCTCTGAACTCTTACAAAGATGATGGTTTGGTCCATGTTCTTTGTTTTTTAGCCAAGATGACCCTAAACTCTTATTTTTTAACCACTATGGTCTTTTCTGTTAAAGTCCATTAAATTTTTTGACAGAATCTTACTGAAATGATTATTTTTATAAGTAAAATAACTAAAATACCCTATCCTTTCTCACCCTCCCTCCTCCCCTCTCTCCCTGTTTCGCCCATCCCCTTATCTCTCTCTTTCTCGGTTTGGCCCCCTTATAAGGACCTGACTTTTCAACATTAACTAACTAACTTATTCTTATTTAATTTAATTTTAACACTTATTCATATTTGGTTCTTTAAAAAATATATAATTTTTTTAAAATCATATTCGTATTATAAAAGTTAGAATTACTAAAATTTTTAATTAAGAAAATTGAAAAACTCTAGCTAATAATTATCCTATTCAAATTTGTATCTAGATACTGTCTAATTATAGTATAAGTAGATTTTTCAATTTGACTTGTTATTTATTTATTTTTGCATTTTAATCCTTATTTAGCCCCAATTAGTTCCCAATACCCTTTGGTTCACGTTTTCTATACTTATGACATGTTTACTTTCCAGGAATAGGGAATCGGAGTAGGGAATGAGAATCAATCTTATGTTTACTTTCTTATTTTTATGTTGGAATGGGAGTGAAAGTGTATGGGGCCCACATTAATTTGGGATTGAATAAGGGGATTGGCAATCCCAAGCCCCCCCACCGGATTAGCACTCCCACTCCTGATATTAAAGTTAAATTATTATTTTACCCCTAATTTTAACTTACTTATTTGAGGATTAAAAAGGAAAAAGTAAAAGATTAAAATAACCCTAATTTTTTCACGCTTATTCACTTTTCCTTATACTGTCGTCTTTTTCTCTCTCTTTCTCTCTCCGGTTTCTTTCTCTATCTCGCGCTCTGAAGAAGCAAATCGTCGTCCCCAAATTTCTCTGGGTAAGATTTCGCGATCTCTCTCAATGCGCTTCATTTCTCTCTCTTTTTCCCAGTGTTTCTGTTCATGCATGCTCGTTGTTCTCGGTATTTTCACTTATTTTTGTAGCAATTTTTTTATATTGATTTTGTGTTTTTTGGTCTTGATATTGTGAGGCTTAAACCGCTGCATTTCGGCTTGTATTTTTTGTGCTTCTCGCTACATTGCTCATTTCTACCGAGCTTCCCCTTATTTTCATAATGTTTATATGTTTTCTCGTGCATTTTAATATTTTCCAACAAATTTTCTTTTGGTTCTTCTTCATCCTTGTTTTCGTCATCGTTCATTCATTTTTTTTTTTTTGAGTGTTTATTTATGGGTTTCAAGAGTCTTGTTCATTTGTATGGGTATATTTTGATCATTGTGCTTTTTTAATGTAGGAGAATAGGATTTGACTGGTTTTCTCTTTGTTTTTCCGTCCAAGTGGTGATGTTTGTTTGTTTGTTTTTTTTTTTTTTTTCTTATTTTGAATCCTCGTTCCCTTTCTGTATAAAATACCTTGGTAGAGAAAAAGGTGTCCTGAATAGCAGCCCATGAATTGAGAGCTTTCTTCCTCAAGTGGGCAGCTGCTAAAGTGCCAGAAATGGTTGTTTTTGAAGCTCTAAGTCGTTGCATCATGAATTCCGGTGAACACCCACTTCAGTTCATCATCGGAATTCTTGTTAGCAGATTCCTAGGAAAGCTTGGAACCAAGCGCGAAGTTTCTTTCTGAGAGGGAAACACACAAAAAGTCCCAATAGTCACACTTAACTAAGCGCTGTAGGTACGGGCCAGCCTACCACTGTGGCTATTAGTGCTTTTGCAATTGCACAGTCTTTTTTTGAATTATTTTTGAATTATTATTTCTCCGCAATAATTTGTGTAGTCCTTGGGTTGGTTGTATGAGTTTTTTTTTTTTTTTTTTGGTATTCATTACTTGTGCAGTTATGATTGTCTATTTTCTATAAATTGTAAGCTAAATCAAATTTTGTATGATGATAATATAGAGAAATCATGTCTCGACTCTTAGCAAGAAAGAAGATAGTAGTTGTAGTGATTAAAGAGATAGTTATGAAGTTGCAAATGATCATGGTCGTGTGTGCTGCGATGTGTACCTATGTTTCCACCTATTATAAACGAAGAATACAAAGTCCAACGTTGTTTATGAGGATTTATCAACAATTAGGCCACCTGTATGATTTGGTTTATGAGAGTGATGCCAAGTGTGTGGCACAATTAAGAATGGATAGAGAAACGTTTAGAAGATTATGCAATCTTCTCTGTGAAAGAGGGGGTTTAGTAAGCACAAAAAATGTATCCACTGAAGAGATGCTTGCAATGTTTTTGCATATATTAGCACATCATGTTAAGAATCGGGTGATTAGTTTCAATTTCAAAAGATCCGGACGAACAATTAGTAAATGTTTCCATGAATGTTTAAAAGCAATGACTCGGTGTCAAAAAGAATTTTGGAAGAGCCCTGAACCAGTTTTGGAGAACTCAATTGACCCTAAATGGAAGTGGTTTAAGGTATGTAGTTTTTTTTTTTTTTTTTTTTTTTTTTTTTTTTTTTGATTTTGTAAGTTCATTTTAAACTATATTTTTTGTTCGTTTGAAACTTATGCTTTTTTTTTTTTGTTTTCTAATAATGAAGAATTGCTTAGGAGCATTGGATGGGACTTATATAAAGGTTCGTGTGCCCGAAGCAGATAAATCAAGATATAGAACAAGAAAAAATGAGATTGCTACTAATGTCTTGGGAGTCTGCTCACAAGATATGCAATTTATATATGTGCTCCCAGGATGGGAAGGTTCAACACACGATATGCGTGTGCTAAGGGATGCGATGACTAGAAGAAACAGTTTAAAGGTTCCCCACGGTAATTATTTCTCACATGAACTATATTTTTGTATTGCCATTACACTATTTATTGATTATTTTCTTATTTTTGTAATTGGTTATAGGTTATTATTACTTGGTCGATGGTGGATACACTAACGGGGCTGGTTTTCTTGCACCATATAGAGGACAACGTTACCATCTAAGTGAGTTTAGAGATGGAAACCAACCAACTTCTCTGGAAGAGTTTTTCAACATGAAGCACTCGAGTGCTAGGAATGTTATTGAGCGGTGTTTTGGGTTGTTGAAAATGCGATGGGCTATACTAAGAAGTCCTAGCTTTTATGATATAAAAATACAACGACGCATCATTTCTGTGTGTTGTATGTTACACAACTTCATTCGAAGAGAAATGGCTAATGACCCAATGGATATTATGGATGATAATAACCCACCACAAGAGCTACTCAATGAAACAGAGTATATAGTTTCTATTGAGTCATCAACTGAGTGGACTTTGTGGAGACAAAATTTAGCTCAAGAAATGTGGAATACTTGGCAAGCAAGTAGAGGATAGGGTTTAGGATTACCATGTTTGAGAATTAAAGTAATTTTCATGTATTGACATTTTATTTGAATATGTTGTCTTTATGTACAGTTTTTATGAAGATATTTTGGTTTAATGTTATGATACTTTGTTCTAATGGTTTTGTTAACTATTTGATATGTGACTTGTTGATTTCTATTTTAGAATGAGTACCATTCCAACTTCAAGTCTAAGAGGACGAGGTCAAAATAAGCATTATTGGACAATGCAGCAAGATGATGCATTGGTAGAGGCATTGTTGGAATTGAGTCAGAATGCAATGTGGAGGGCTGATTGTGGTTTCAAGAATGGGTACTTGCTTCAATTAGAGGCTATGATGAAGGCCAAATTACCAGGTTGTGGAATCAAATCATCTCCTCATATTGAATCTCGTGTGAAATGGTTCAAGCAAAAATATTGTGCAATGACAGATATGTTAGCTCTTAGTGGGTTTGGATGGGATAATGATAAAATGGTATTACAATGTGAAAAAAATGTGTACGATGAATACGTTAAGGTATGTATATTGAACTTTTTCTCATAGTATTTATTACTTAGTTATTTTTTATTTTGTTTACTAACAAATCTTATTAAAACTTTCAACAGAAGCGAAAGGATGCTGCTGGTTTATATGGAAAACCTTTTCCTCATTACTATATACTGGGTGAAATTTATGGACGTGATCGAGCCACCGGCATCAATGCTGGAAATGCAGATGATGATGAGGAAGAGGTACACCAACAAGACACCATGAATGTGAATTTGGGTGACAATTTAAACATGGCCTTTGAAGAGAATTTCGTAGAAAATGAAATGTCCTACACTCAACAACCAAGTGTGCAACCTAACCAACCCATAGAAAGCTCTCCAAATGTTTCCACACACAAGGAAAAGACCAGAAGCAAAAATAAAGACAAGGCATTTGAGAACATGTGCTCCAACATTGGGTCGATGGCTCAATCTGTAGCAGCAATGGTACCCAAATTAGATGGTCTTATTGATGTGCTCTCTACTGCTGATAAGGATGTTGCTGGACTACAAGCCACATTGTATGAAGAAATTATGAAAATTGAAGGCTTAGATGACGATCAATTATATGATGCCACTAACATTTTGGCTACAAACCATGATATGTTGCGTGTCTTCTACAACATTCCTGATCAACTGAAGAAGGGATATATCCTTAAGGTTCTTAGCCGTCGTGCTTAGGTACTAAATTTACGGTATTAATTAAACTATAATGGTACTTTGAATTACATATGTGACACTTTCTTATGTTTATGATTTGGATTATGCTTATGATTTGAACTCTTTTGTAATGTTTATGACTTGGTACTTATTTGGTATGTTTATGATTTGATACTTATTTTATTTTAAAAATGATTATGTCATATCCTATATTTGTTTTTAAATTTTTAATGCTACTTTTTAAAATTTTTAATGCTCTAGAAAAATTAAAAAAAGTGAGCGATAATAAATCAACTACAAACAAAATATTCAGATGTTGAAATTTATTTCAACATTGTTTTTTAAGCAAATTTATAATATTATCATAAAGGTTATTTTACTTTTGATTAATAGTATGATATTAAATAAAAAAATTAATCAATTTTTTAATTTTTGAAAACATAATAAATAAAGGGGTATACAAGTAAATTTACAGCAACTGACTCCGATTCCTGTTCTAAGTAAATGCATGAATGGGATTGACAGTGATTCCGACTCCGATTCCTGAAACCCAAGTAAACAGCATATTCTGACTCCGATTCCTGACTCCGAATCCAGTCCACTCCGAATCCTACCCACTCCGATTCATGATCACTCCGATTGCATGTAAATAAACATGCCATTAATGTCCTTATAAAGTGCTCTCACAGGATCAGGACTTATTTTAACAAGTTTTTATTATTTATGTTTTGACCATAAATTTTCTTTATTTACGCTTTGACCCCAAAATGGCGTTTTGGTTATTTCTTATCCATTTGTTACAAAAATTTGACACAAGGTCTTTCTTAAGTCTCTAGTCAAGACTGTAAAGTTTCGGATTCAAATAAAGTCTTTAGGTTGGTGAAATTACGATTTTACCCCTTGAGGGCAAAATCGTCATTTTGGACATTTTATAGTTTCTGATCAAACTTGAGCTCTTCTTATAGATTATGTTAAGAGTAATATTCTGTCCTTCTATAAGATTATGAAAATCCCACTCAAAATATCATTTTCCAATTTATTAATATTTATACTAAAAATGTTATTTTTGACATTTTATGATCATTAATTTTTATTATAGCTTATTTGTGATGTCAAAATATTTTCCTCATCATTCATACTTCCATTAAATAGAGGACATAACATATCAATATGCCATAATCTCTTATTCTCATATATCAATACTCATTCATGTCATATAACCATAAAATTACGTAAACACACTTTTCACTATATTCCATACACAAATTATGTTTTCTAGCGACCTTAAATCATGGCCAGCACATATATCATCTCACTAGGTAGCAAAACCATATTTTAGTCATTTATTATGCCAAGATTTTCCTATTTGTAAGAACACATTTTGAAAGGAAAGTTATTAAGAATTTTGAATCACTCTTAGAAAGACAGTGGGTTCTTAGTTCATTTTGAAGGTTTTGAATTACTCTTAAAGGTTTAAAAAATTCAGGGATTATCTAAACCAATTATAAAGTGATATTCATATTTGAAAAAAAAAATTGTTTCGATAAAAATCCCAATATCTAGAGTGAAAAAGGCAGTAGTCAATTCTGGTTGAATGTGATTGCAAAGAAAAGGGGAGTCTCTAGGAAATCTAAAATAGCCTGCCAAACCATAAAATCATGTAAGGCCGATAAGAGGATCAATTACCCAGATCATAAGGAACGCGATTATCATTAGAAAGTTAACCATCAATCATAAATAGAAAGTAAATATATACTTACATTAATAAAGAAAGGGACATGAACACGCCCAAACTCTTGTCATTTTTTCTCTCATGTCGCAATCAGATGTGCCTTCTCCTACAAATCTTGTCGTCCGCAATGGTGATGGCGATTTTGCGAGCTCGGCAGAGCTCCGAGAGCGATAATCAACGATCTCCAGCCGCGTGATCTGGCAGTAATCGTCGTCGATCTAGAAACTTTGATCGTCGTCCTTGTCGATCGCCGCAATCATATCAGCCTTCTCCGTCAGATCTCGTCGTCGCGTTGCATCGCGATTCGTAGTTTGTAAACCTCACTATCATAGCCCGTGGAATCCGGACAGAGCCTCTTGACGGCGGGAATCACGAGAATGGGAAGTGCGAAAGTGGGAAGCGACCTCTGGCGACGGTCACCTATGCGGTGGCTTTGGTTAGGGATTGGGGAAGTTTTAGGATTTTTAATAATTTGGGGCTGGTTTTAAATTAACTAAAAAAATGAAATTCTAAAATAGAAAAAACCAACAAGGTTTAAAAAATAAGAAAAATTAAAAAATTATTATAATAAAAAGCAGTAAATAATACTATAAACTTAAAAATAATGATATTTATCAGTAAATAATGAATTTACTAAGTAAAATAAAATGAATTTACTAAGTACAATAGTTAAAAATTAATAAATCTAATTATTAAATCTTTTATATACCCTGATTTTGTTATTTTTAGTTTCTTTGTCGAGTTCTGTATTCACAAAAGTGAATACAGTATTAACGAGATAAAATCCGTTTATTTACCTGTGAATTCAGTATTTATTGTATTATATTAATGTGGTAGTTACTAGTAAATAGTGATATTCACTGATAAAAGTGATATTTACAAATAAATGAAACAGATAAACTAGTAAAATAAAATAGATTTATTAAGTATAATAGATAAAAATAAGTAAATCTAATTATTAATTCATAAATATTTTACATAATGTGATTTTGTTATTTTTAATTTCTTTGTCAAGTTCTACATTTACAAAGGAAATCCAGTATTAATGAGGTAACATCCAATTAGTTATTTGTAAATACCGTATTTACGATAATATACTAATGTGGAATTTATCAGTAAATATTAATATTTACCAATAAATAGTGAAATTTACAAGTAAATAAAATAGTTTTACTAAGTAAAACCCAATATTAACTTAATATTTTTTTATTAACAAAACTTTTTAAATTCAAAAAGCCAAATATTATCCATAAATTAATCCTCAAATCCCTAACCCTAATTCCACCAAAATCCATCAACCACAACCTCGCGAGATTGTTAAGACTCGTGAACCGGGCGTTGAGTACCGTCACTACTGTCGTTATCCCAAATCGCTGGAGATCGCTTTGCAGATGTCATCTGAAGTAGTTCATGATCGCAATTGGGCCTACTTCGCTTGGAGATTGTGTCTGTCCAAGATCGCTTTCATTAGAGGTCGCGTCCGTTGGAGATCGAGAATAATTGCAACGGGAGATTGCAGACGATTGCATTCTTCAGAGATTGCCAGGGAGATCCCGAGCGTCGGTGGCCAGGGAGATCAGCGTAGACCTCTAGAGTAGTCCCCATCGCCAGTGGAAGAAAACACCGGAGGAGGCAAAGGTAGATGTAGTATTTGGGAAGGAAAAAAAAAAAAAAAAAAGAGAGAATCTGTTATTGTTTTCGTAACTTTTGATAAGTATTGAGACATGCTATATAGTGCAATTACTGATATTGTAATTAGAAACATTTTTAATTTACCAAAAAAAATTAGAAACATTTTTAAATACGAGATATCAAAAAACTAGGATTACCATTTTGGTAGAATAAATAGTGAATGAAAGCTTTTAAAAAACTTTGGATACGTTTGAGAAAATTATCTCAAATGGACAATTTGTTAAAAAGATATTCATTAGAGTTATATTTAAAAATTAAAAAAAAAAAAACAGGGAGGTTTGTGTAAAATTATTTTAAAAGATAAATTAAAAAAATACTTTTAAAAAAACTTTTAAAAATACAAGTTTAATAAAAATAAAACCTTGAAACTTGAAACTTGAAAGCAAGCACGCAAACTAGTAAGTTGAAGTTCAAAATTGTTAGAAACCTCATTCTCTCGTCTATGTAGACTAGCCAGAGAGGACGTGCTGAGGCATGCATGTCCTAATATATATATGTAGGCGGATGCTAATATCCTTCACGAAGGATGTTCCTTCACCAACGTGGGTTATTTTTTATCTGAAAATGGAAATTAAGTAAGAGGAAAAGCTGTCAACATTTGGTGGTGATATTTAATTAACTTATGTAGCCCTTTTACTACCTATGGAGTAGGTAAAAAGCGGTGGATAACCGGATAATTCAGTAAATTAGTCTACTATTAGAGACTGAAGTAGTAATTTCACAAGTATTTGTCATTTAATTAAAAAAGTGAATGTCAGTATTTTGTATTCCTAGAAGACAACATAACATAAATGTGTAAATAGAGAATAACATTTAGGTAGAACAAACATAACATTAATCAATTTAGAGCAACAAAAATATTTACACTAGCAAATTTTTCTATGAAATAGGCTGTGCATGATAAATGTGAAAAAAAAAAATGTAGATATGTGCGCGTGTGTGTCTATATATATATATATATATGTAAGTTGTGTAATGGATATAATTATGTACCAATTAATTAAAATTTTTGAATTGGAGAATCGGTTTTCCCTTTATATAATAAGATATACAAGTTGAACTAATATGAATATGAATTATTAATTCAATTCATACCCTCGCAAGAAATATGCGAGATTTGTGTCAAGAAGATATAGAAGATATGTAGTTGCTATCTAATTCGTACAAGAGCAACATTGCTAATAGGAAATTAGTCCACACTTGGTAGCAAAATTAAGTAGATAATTTGCAATTAATCCAAGATTTTTCTGAATATTCAATAACCTGGAGAGGTGTAATTAATACATTCGTCAAAATTGCTAAGTCGTATTGTGCGGTTATGATCTAAGGAGATGAAATAGGACGTAACACTAGATTTGTAATGGCTATGTACAAGATAGGTTGAATGTATATGAAGAACATGATAGACAATTTGGTAGAAAACCAAATTTACTTCTTGGAATATTTTTCTTGTATAACTTCTGAAGGGATAAACTCGTTACTTTATTCATATTTTAGGGACACCAAAATTCATTTTTTTAATCTATTTTTGAGGAATTGTTGGCATCTTTAAATAATTTAACGGTTAAAGATGTATCACAATAATTAAGTTCAATCAAAAGAGTATTACTGTAATATTAATAAAATATAAAGAATGTGAGTGCTAATTTTCATTTGAAAGATTATTGAAACACTGAAAAAAAAAATTCAAAAATAAAACACTCTGGAAAAAAAAAATTAAGATTTAAAAAACCCATAACAAGAAATGGTATGTTGAACAAGCACTACTACAGAATAAAGATTCGACGACGGTTTTTAACCGTCGTTGTAACAAATAGACGACGGTTTTCTAACCGTCGTCGAATCCATAGTCGTCGTATCTTCAAGATACGACGACGGTTTTTTAACCGTCGTGTAATGGAGAAAATGGGATAAACAGTAACAGTAAAGAACATACCACGACGGTTTTTTTCAAAAAAACCGTCGTGGTAATTCAAATTACAACGACGGTTTAAAACGAAACCGTCGTGGTATCCGACGGGATACCACGACGGTTTACCAGAAACCGTCGTGGTATCCTCCGGTGACCACGACGGTTTACACCGACACCGTCGTGGTATCCCGCCGGGATGCCACGACGGTTTTACCTCGAAACCGTCGTGGTATCCCGGGATACCACGACGGTTTACGTCGAAACCGTCGTGGTATCCCTTGGAATACCACGACGGTTTACGTCGAAACCGTCGTCCGTTTCGTTGTAAACCGTCGTGGTATCCCTGTCCGTATACCACTTCGGCTTCAAGCATTAACATGTCGGCACAAGGGATACCAAGAAACAAATACAAAAATTTCGCTGTAAACACAATCTGTAATCCATTATTAATATATTACAAAATTGATTTATATATATAGATTTCAGTCAATATTAACATCGAACAGTATCAATCAATATCTCCCAGTTCCGTCTTTGTCTTATTCCTCTTCCCACCAACGTCTTCCAATCATTAAGTGCCCTAACAATTTGACAATTACCGAAACAATTACAACAACAATTATTATATGCATAGCCTAAAAAATTATTAACATGCCAAAAAACTTACGTCGTAATTAGGGCCGAACCGAATAGGAGAGAGGAAGTTGCGACGGCGAGGAAAGAGAGAGACGGTGGCGACTGCACCAAATGAGGCGAGCCGAGCAAATATATAGGGCCCGACGAGGAGGCGCGGGCGAGAACAAGAGAAAATCCACCAAGATTCCAAGCGAGGCAATGGTGGAGGCAAGGCTATGAGCAGAGAGAAAATGGATGGAGCAAAATATCAAACCTTAAAGAGAGAAGTTGGAGGGAATGTGGGACATTTTTTTATATATATAAGGAGCCAAATATAGACAGCAAAAAGCGCGCACGCTTTCGGGCAAGAGTTTCAAAAAAAACCAAAAATTTTGAAAATTTTGACGCCTCGTAGATTCCGCCTCTAAACGACGACGGTTTATAGGAAACCGTCGTCGTTTCTACTAAAACGACGACAGTTTATAAAAACCGTTGTTTTTTCTTGAAAAACGACGACGGTTTTTAGTTAAAACCGTCGTCTTTTTTTTAATTCAAACGACGACGGTTTTGCCTAGCAACCGTCGTCGTTTCATGTGGATGCAACTAGGAAATGACGACGGTTTCCCATACGAAACCGTCGTCGTTTCAACAAATTCATTTGCGTAACGACGACGGTTTCGCCAATGAAACCGTCGTCGTTTCTTTATAAAACGACGACGGTTTTCATAAACCGTCGTCGTTTTTAAAAAAACGATGATGGTTTTCATAAACTGTCGTCGTTTCCCATTTTTCTTCAAAACCACGACAGTTTCCAAATACCATGTCCGAGGTTTCCACGACGGTCAATGTTGACCGTCGTGGAATCTTGCCGTCTTCCACGACGGTTTCAACGTTGACCGTCGTGGAATCTTCACGATTCCACGATGGTCAACGTTGACAGTCCTGGAAGTCCGAGGATTCCACGGCGGTCAAGAAAAACCGTCGTGGAATCTTCTGGATTCCACGACGGTCAAAATTGACCGTCATGGAATCCCATGATTCGACGACGGTTTTTGTTGACTGTCGTGGAATCGTGAGACTTCCACGACGGTCAACGTTGACCGTCGTGGAAAACTTGGCTTCCACGACGGTCTTCGGAAAGTTTTTCGGCTCCGTGTTTTTTCTCGAATTTTTCACGACGGTTTTTTAAAAAACGGTCGTCAAATCACCGTCGTCGAATCCACTTTTTCTAGTAGTGAAGCCCTTAACTTTACACATAAATGGCTTTAAAATCTTCCTCATTTTTTTTAGTTGAAATCTTCCTCTTGTATTGGATAAGAAGTTATGCACGATTTGATTTGTTATATATCAGATGCAATATTTTCTCCCAAATAAAAACATAAAATTCTGTTATGAAAAATAAAAAGGAACTAAACGTTAGAAAGTGAAACAGTAATTTGCCCATTAACAGTCATGACGATCCATGACTCACAAGCTTTATCTCATCTGACATGTTGTTTGATGTTTTCGTGACACCCACTTAATTGCTTATTTAACTGGTTCCTAGTAATTATCCAAGTTTCAGATATTTTACAATACCCTTCAAGCAATCCTCACCATTCAAAATGATCTAAATGACCCGACACAAACCTGCCACTCTGATACCATTTGTTAGGAAAATTAATCCCAAAGCCACCTTAGGAATGAAACAACATAAATATCAACAATTAACAGAGAAATAAATGAGAAAAGAATCACAATCACCATAACACAAACAGGAGAAAAACCACGGCACTCATAAAGAAATTCACCATGTGAAATTTTTTTACCATCACACAGACATTTTCTCTCACTCTCACGGCCCCAATACACCCACATTCTACCCAAGCATACACTAACTCACACCTTTTTGACATTCAAAATATGAAAAACAAGAAATTAGGAATTTAACTTGTGTCAAAGTCCAATGTTTTTTTTTTTTTTTTTTTTGACTTGGAAGATTAGAAACTAAGCTTTTGGTTTCCTTATATAGCCTTCGGAATTTCTTTAACTCTTGCTTTCTTTCTGATATGAGACTAAACTCCCGTTTTACTCTGTTAAATTTGTGCGTAAACCCTTTACAAAATTTAAAATTTTTAGAGTGATTTTTGGAAGATTACACGACGGTTTGCCAAAACCGTCACGTAATCTCCAAGATTACATGACGGTTTCCATAAACCGTCATGTAATCTTCTGAAAATCACACTAAAAATTTGAAATTTTATAATTTAAAATTCGTGCGTAAACCCTTAACTTAAATCCACTTTCCTCATCCTTTATCATTATTTTTATCTTTCTACTTCTCGACTACTTAAAGATTTCTCCAACCTCCTATCTCCTTCGCCTGCCCGCCGACAGTACCGCTGCCTTACCCTTTCTCTTATTCTCCCAGTGACACCGCCCGCCCTGCCCTCTTCCTCATTCGACTATCGCCCGCAAGGTCGCCATCCCCTCCCATTCATTCTCCCGTCGCCCTACACGCCATCCTTGCCTCTCTCTCTTTTTTTTCGCCTTCACCGTTGCCACCTCCACTACCATCCTATCTTGCCATCAAGGCTGTGAATTTTTTTGCATCAAAAAAAGGCAAGGTGACTTCCATATTGCTCAATTTCTTATTTTCCAACAAAAATACGAACACACAATTCTTTTATAACTTGCTTGGAATGTAATTTGTGTATTTAATGTTGTTCAATTTTTTTTGTTGTTGCTCTTTATAGATGAATCTTTTGTGTAATTTTTTGGCATTTTAAGATCTACGAACACACAATATTCTACGTATTCTTTTCCCACCTACTACATGCTCGATGAAATGTCAAAATGAAATTTTGTTTGATTTAATCTTAATAGTATGTATCTTAATTATTTTGAATTTTGCAAACTTGCTAGGGCTCTAATGGATTAGAAGCTTATAGCTGGAGAATGGATTAAAAGGAGACGAAATTATAAAATAAAAATCTCGGATCATCCTTGTCCTCACCAAGAGGGAAGTGTTGAATGTGGTTATTTTGTTTTAGGTTTTATAAGGGACATAGTGTTAAATAGAATTTACGTACTTGAACAAAAAGAATTTTATATTGGGATGATATGGATTTGATTAGGGGAGAATGGACAAAATTTGTAATGTAATTCATTAATTATGATATGTAAACTGATGATATAATGGATGATTTTTTTACTTTAATACAATATAGCTAATATTTTTTTCAATCATATCCTGGACCGTGTATTGATAACACACGGATTAGGCCACCCGTGGGAAATCACTAAAAAATGTCAAATTATTTTTTAATTCATGTTGGACTTTATACGATGGTTTTTAACAGAAACCGTCATGTAAAGTTCTTACTTTAACGATATTTGCTCTATTTTTTTTCTCTATTCAACGACGGTATGAACCGTCGTAGAATATTGAGAAATCATGATGGTTTATTAACCGTCGTGATATCTCAAAACATTCCACGATGGTGGATTACATGTCGGTTTATTAACCGTCATCAAATCCATAATTTTTACTAGTGAGCATTTATATCCGAAGATATAAAAATGGAAACATGAACAAATATATCCAATAATTATTGTTTGGATTAAAAAAATTAATAAATCTTTTCAAAATATAAAAATGTTAACTTATGAGAAGTTTTAAAATTTAACATATATTAAATGAATATATATATATATATATATATATGTAAAGAAAATGGGTATTTCGTCAGTTTTAATTCTACAAATCTCGGATGCATCAATTCACTTACTGACGTGTGGACGAAACCCCAACCCCCATTCACTCTTTTGTATATGGTAAAGAGATTCTTCCATGCTTTCTTGCTCTATCTCTCTCAATACTCTTCTATAATTCCCTTCCTTTGAGCAATGAATTCAAGGTTCAGTTTTGAATTCCTTAGAATTGACATCTTGAAGCGCTTAGCAGTTGCTATAGTTAAGGATGAAACATCAGAAGGGGGTTTTCAAGTGGCAGTGGGAAGCCCTAACCTTCCAAGCCCACCGGCATTGAAATGAAGATTGAGCGACTGAGCTTTCTTTCTCCTCACATACGGTATTTCTTATAATCATAATATTGATTTTGACTTTTCAATTGAGGCTTTCTTCGCTTTTGGAATGCTTTAGTATATTGTCTCAAATGTTTTGATTATGAATTGTTCATCTTCGAATACCAATTGATTTAAACGTATTTTTAGAAAGCAATTCATAACCTTTGCATGTGTTGTCTTTACAAACAAAATGATTCAAGTTGTTACGGTAATGTTATTTGATCAATTTATTTGTTTGAATCAAGCTACGTTAGTTATTTTTCGTTATAACCATGGTTTCATTGGATTTCTACTCACTTCCGTGGCATTTACAAGCCTTGTTTGTAGTTTTCTCGAGTCCAACGCTGTATGCAAGTGTCTACTAGCTAATTTTTTTATTTCTATGAAGTCAGATGAAACGAGAAACTGAATCTTTTGACCAACACAAAACTTGTCTTTGCATTTTAAATATAAAGGAACTAAGCATGACATTGGCACAGTTATAAGATTTTGATCAAGCTCAGGTTCGCACAGATGAAAGCTGCAGCAATACAGGTTTGTGATCGAATGATGAAAACTACTGAGAGGTGAGTCTTTGAAGACTTTAGCTTTTCATGCCTTACGTTCTAAATTTCCTCCGTAGTCTTCTAATTAATTGCGAGTGGATTTGCGGCTGTTATTATGCAAATGCTCAAACACTTCATTGAGATTGCCTTTTAGAAATTCTTTTATGTGAATTTGAGTCTGCGATTATGCATTTATATTATTTCCCCTTTTCCAAAGTTGTTATGTAGTGACCACAAAAATTTCATGTTAAGGAAACAAACGTTTATTATTATTATTATTTTTTTTTTTTTATGAATTTTGTTTTGTGTATTGATTGAGATCCGATGGTGAAGGCCTGCGAGATTGTAATAATTGCTTGTGATGTGGAATCTGGGTATGTTGCTTCAATTTGTTGTCGGTTCATCTGTAGTTGATCTGCGGTTGTACTTTACAGTTTTTATATAGCTTCAAAAAGAGTGGAAAGAGCTTAATTTTATTAAGAGAGTTTGTGTGGTTGGTAATGGAGAACAAATGTTTGAGGATTATAAACAACACTTGCCAACTCCAATAAATAATCTTAATCGAGCTCTGATTTCTTGAATCTCAATTATGTTTGGTTTCTGATTCTTTTTCCTTGTTGGTTGAGTTGCAATGGTGAAGGGTAACAGTGGATGTTGTTTTTGAGGTCGAATCCGGTTATGTTGCTTTAGGTTGTAGCTTGGTGCTTAAAAATATAAAAGCTTTGTGATTTTCTTGAAAACAATTTTTTTTTGTTCTTTTCATTTTTAGAGTATATAAAAGATTCATACTCAAACAATTGCACCGGTTCAGGTCATTGTACTGGTTTTGTACTATATTGTTGTTCCATGGTTATACTGTAATGCTTTTTTGCATTGTATTTCATAAAGATAGACAATATAGGAGAAAAATATACAGCAAGATCACTACAACATCTTACCGTTTGATAATTTTTGTCACCGTTTTTAAGAATCCAACAATGTTTAATATCTACATGATATCTTTGACAACTTGGCATGGTATTTTGCAGCCTCATCAAAACTCACTTATCCTACAGGATATCTCTGAATCTTTTAAGTTTTAAAACACGTACACTTATATTATTTTAACATGTAAAGAAGCTTACAAGTTATTTTGCATAACATAAGGGAGATTCACAATTGGGTATTCCTTGACAATGTTGGATAATTGCCTTGTTAGTGACTGGAACACACGTCCAAGAAAAAGTAACTTTTGCATCTGAAAAAGATCCTCCAGAAGAATCGGTTTTTTTCAGCGACTATTCGAATTGGAGAAGGTCTATTTCTTTTTGAGAGTTTGATTATTTTCCATCTTTGAAATTTTGATCTTTCCCTTTCCATGTAGGGACTAGAGGCAATGGGCCCTATTGTATCCTTATTTACATATACAAGAAAGCTCTCAAATGAGGAGTTTTTCAGCTCATATCATCCTCGATATCTAGACATTCTTACAAATTCTGCTCACCCAATGGTAGATAAGGTTGCTGTAGATGATGTCTTCTCATAATGTGTATGTAATTAATCAATCATTTTGAAGCTCTCTTTCTATGTATAGCAAATTGATATATTCCATTGGGTTATAAAGAAATGGAAAATGGTTCATAAGTTTAAATTATCACATTTTAGATGCCATATCGATTAAGTAAAAGAAATTACAGGTACATTCAGTTTCTGTGTTTATTTCGCTCTCACATTCCTTAGTCTTCATTTTAACTTTTTTATTTTTTCTCCCCATATTTTCCTCTTTTATTTTCAATATTTTCCTTTTTTTTATTTTTATTTTCTAGCTTGTGGTAGTAACTGTCCTTTATAATTGACTACTCCATTAGTTTGCAACACTTTTCCTTCGCTGATTTCGTTTCTAAAGGAAAATGTTACTTTTCCTTCGCTGAGTTCGTTTCTCAAATGTCAGACGAAAAATATGACATGGTTTTTAATCATTGGTTTCAAATTTACAATTCAAATATCAATTTATAAATTTTAAATCAAATTCTTTGGATCAACTTATTTATGTGAGATTGCATGCGTGGAGCGTGTGTTTTTAATTAGTATTTAAAAAAACTCAAATTTTAAAAGTTTATAACTTTCGTATTTCAAGTCAAAATGATATGTTTTTTTTTTTGTATAATTACATATAATTATGAGAAAAATGAAACAAGATCCACATTGTTAATTTTTTTCTCTAACACATTTCAAGTTTTTACACTAATTAGGATTATTTACATGAATGTCTAAATTAAAGACTTTGACTTAAAAAATGTTCATTTTTTAACCACATTACCTTTTTATAAAGAATTGAAAATAACAAATAAAGAATTGATAAAAAGGAAAGAAAAACTCCAAAAATATATCAGACTAAGTAAATCTTTTATAAAAGGAAAAAAATAAAAAAGGAGGCCATTTTCTTGATTTATTATAAAGAAAAAAAAGGATCATATCATAAATAAATTGTATGATATATAAAAAATAATTATTGTAATAATAATTAATCATTAAAATAAATGTCAAAAAGGTTCAGACCGCGTCTATATAAAAAAGCTTCTTTTTTTTTTTTTTGTTAGAATGGAATAGCCATCGCAGGACTAAATCTTGACCGTTCATCAAAACTCCAAAAGCCCAAAATGGGTGCAACCAAAAATGACAAGTGGTTGTCCAACCATGTCGTAGCCGTCTCAACTCCCACCAACCAATTTATAAAAAACAAAACAAAACAAAACAAAACTCCCACCAACCAACAACCTCCCTCTAACTCCCTCTGGTTTCCCACCAACCCCTTTGCGGACTTGATTAATATATTCTCTTATATGTATCTTTATTTTTGTTACTCCAATAATAAAATGACATATGTATAACTAACATGATTTTTTAAATTAGATATATATTTTTAATTGACGTGTCATAATATTATTAAAAAAATATAAAATGGACAAAAATACGGGGACAAAGGAATCGGATCCTCACTTTGCTAAGTCTACAGTGGCGATCAAATTTCCTCCTTTTTATTATTAAAAAAAACTACACTGATGAGTGCGCGGTGGCCTAGTAATAAAACATTGTTGGAGTTGGATTAGCTAGGGGCTTAAGATAGTACGTGTGTTAGTTAATCATTTCGAAAATTGTAAATATTCAAGTTTTATTTCTGTCCATCTAATACTTAATTTAACTGAGTCTTGAACCCAGGGAAAGGAGATTGAGATGATGATTTGCTCCTTGTTCAAGGCATGTAAGGGTTTAAGATTTTTAATGAACCATATTCTTGTTAACATTTAAAGCAATCCATTTGATAGCACCACAAATGATATGCTAACCATGTGCTAAAGCCGATCACCCTTTGTCGAACTTTTTATTTTTACGGTTATTCTCGAATTATACATCATGTCTTATATTAATATCTGACTTTTGATTTTACATATCACATTCCCTTCTTTATTAAGTACCGGTTAACATGGGCAATTCCCAAATTTTAAAATCCATAACGTCGGTCTAATAATGGTAGCAACAACAAGACAAATATTCATAATTATAAAAGAAAAAAAAAGTCAAACATGAAGTACGTATAGATTTTCTTAAGGTAATACGCTATGTACATTTAATATGTAACGAATGCAATGGTTACTTAATAGAAGAAAGCTAGAAGTCAATATTTGTGATATAATATGAACATTTTAATACATAATAGTCTACTTGTAGTACTTGTGAAGAAACGCAGAAATCCCGGCGCCACCACTTGCATCACTTAATGTGAAGAACGTCGGTCTAATTATGGTAGCAACAAGTAGTAAAACATTCATAATAAAAAAAAAAAAAGTCAAATATTAGGTACGTATAGATTTTTTAGGGAATACGTGATGTACATTTAATAGGTAATGAAGTCAATGGTTACTTATAGAAGAAAGCTAGAAGTCAATATTTGTGATATAATATGAACATTTTAATACATAATAGTCTACTTGTAGTACTTGTGAAGAAAACCAGAAATCCCGGCGCCACCACTTACATCACTTAATGTGAATTAGTCACATAAAAAACTCTTCGTTTTTTTGCTCTCTTTTTTTTTTTTCAAAGGTACCCTGTATTTATCATACAGTCGTATTTTATATTTTAATTTTTAATTTTGACAATTTACCCTACAAATCTGAAGTTGTATAGCAAAACACCCTCGTTTGATAATAATCTGAATTTTTTTTTGACGAAAATGGACCTGTAACTTGCACGTAGCTAGGTCATTAACTGATAATAGCATCATAATCATTTTAATCTATCTCAACCCGAGTTTATTATGTTTTTATTAAGTTTTATCAAAATTAAAAATTTATATTAACTTTGTTTTAAATATATATTTGAGTTAACATTGATTAAAAAAATGTTTCACGCTCTAAAATTAATGACTCATGTGCAAGACATGTGTGAATTACCATTGAAAAATCACCATCATAATCAATTAGAAATCTTTTGCTATAAATATTTTAAGTTCATAAGACAAATTGTCAAAGTTAAAAATTTAAGATATAAACTGTACTTGTGCAATAAATTCAAAGATCACCAATATCAAAAAGCTTGTTCTTTTTTGCCAGATTCTACTACACGCTGTCAATACTTGAGGATATATATGCCTTTTATGGTTTTAAGATAAATCTAAAATGAATCTTAATTAGGTAATGGGTGGTGCTCGGGATTCTATATATATAAATAATCATATAAGGATTATTGAGAGTACAACATATCCACTTGAGTTCTAGTAGTACTAATAATAAAATATTTCTCACCAAGTATGGAACTAGAAATATCTTCTTGGTCCAACCTTGCATTCTTTATCTCAATCTTGTTTCTTCTCTTCACAAAAAACATCCTCAAAAAACATGCAAACCATAAATTAAACCTTCCACCAAGTCCTCCCTCCCTACCAATTATTGGCCATCTCCATCTCCTCAAAGAGCCACTTCACCGAACACTACACCACATGGCACGCAAATACGGCGACGTATTACTCCTCCGATTCGGAACGAGAGACGTCGTGGTGCTGTCCTCGTACTCGGCGACCGAAGAATGCTTCACAAAGAACGACGTCGCCTTCTCGAACCGGCCTCAGTCACTTGCCGGCAAGCACCTCAACTACAACCACAAGACTATAGGATTCTCCAACTACAACGACCATTGGCGCATCCTACGCCGTCTGACGGCTATGGAGCTCCTGTCCACAAACCGAATCGCGATGTTTGCGGGAAGCAGAGAAGAGGAGGCTCGGCTGATGGTGAAGCAAATATTCCAGGAACGACAACACTACTTCAACGCTGATCATGAGTGTCAATCAAAATGGACAAGAGTAGAGCTGAGGCCAAAGATCGTTGACCTTGTTTTCAACATCATGATGAAGATGGTCGCCGGAAAGCGGTACAACGGGAATGGAATTGTGGAGGAAGAAGCTAGACAGTTCCAGTCTATCATGAGGGAGATCTCGGAGCTTCTCGGGAGCTCAACCATTAATGATTTCTTGCCTTTTTTGCAGTGGATAGATTTTCAAGGCGTCGAGAAGAGGATGATCAGGGTGAAGGAGATGATGGATAGCTTTTTCCAGAGCCTCGTCGACGATCACAGGAAAACAAAGATTGAATCGGGTGAAAACAACAATGAAACGAGCATGTCGTTTGTCGACGTTATATTGTCGTTGCAAGACTCGAATCCCCAAGCATATGATGATGAGACGATTAAAGGTCTTATGCTGGTAGGGTTTTCATTACTTGTTTTCATGTATGTGTCACTTTCACTTTAATGGATAAATCTTGTTTTACAAATACATTCACCATGAAAGTGAATAGTTTAATCTACATGCACTTGAAAACCTTAAAAAATAAAAAATAAAAAATAAAAATAAAATATCAATCTGCAAGTTGTACGGGGACGTAGGTACATGATCACTGTGTCATTTACATATATTTTAAGCATCTTTTTTAATTATGTAAAACTATTCTTAAATCTACTATTATACATAGGAGAAATGACAGATGAGAGAAATTAAAATTGAGGGGAAAAAAAAAAAGGTTGTTAAACCAGAGATGATTAATTATTCATATGTGGGCGAAAAAAGTACTCATACGGCTTAATTAGTTGTAGGGACTTTATCGAATAGCAGGCGGTGTAACGAATATTAGTTAAAATTCAAAATTTACTTGGTGGATGGTTTAAGAAAGAAGGGTGTGAGAAAAGTAAATTCAGAGTATTAATAAACCTCTCCAATTTTTTTAATACTCAAAATTAACTTCAAGGACTAATCCATCAAAAGCTAAAGTTTAGGGACCAAATTTTCAATTTTTTAAAAGTTAAAGGATATGATAGCACCAAAAATCGTTTCTTTACTTCATATATGAATTGTATATTGAAGTAAAACTTTGTATCTAAATGTGTTGTAATCTAACATTTGAGTTCAGGCAATGCTACTTGCTGGGACTGACACTGCAGTAATCACAATAGAATGGGCAATGTCGCTTCTTCTGAATCATCCAAACTCAATGCAAAAGGCATGGCTTGAGATAAACGCTTATGTAGGAAATGATCGCCTGGTGAACGAATCAGACTATTCAAAGTTGAATTTTCTACAGAGTGTCATCAACGAGGCATTTAGGCTATTTCCAGGTGTTCCAGTTATATTGCCACGTGAATCTTCTGATGATTGCACCCTCTCGGGATTCGACATAAAAAAAGGGACTATTTTATTGATCAACGCATGGAGCATTCATAGGGAGGAGAAGCAATGGGAGGATGCGACCAGTTTTATACCAGAGAGATTTGGAACAGATGGTGCGGAAGGGAGTAACAAGCTCCTTATGTTTGGTGGGGGAAGACGGATTTGCCCTGGGGGTCTTTTGGCCCGACGAGTGGTGTGCCTTGGATTAGGATCCTTAATACAATCCTTTGAGTGGGAGAGAATTGGTCCAGATGCTATTGACTTGACAGAGGAACCTGGTCTCAGCATGTGCAAACTCCATCCCGCGGAGGCCTTGTGCAAACCACGTCAACCCATGATCCATATCCTCAACAAACTTTAGTTAGTTTCTTGCTGACTTTTTGCGCTTTTGCCCCCTAAACTTCTCAAGAATTTACTAAATGCCCCTAAACTTTTAATTTTAGTAAAATTACCCTTAAATTTAATAAGGTATTTCAAAATGCCCTAAAATCGATGATGGTTGATAAAATATGAATGGGACAATCTCATTGTGCATGTCACATGATCAGCTCGTTTGAAGGGCATAAATTCCAGTAGTTCAATCCAATTTTGAACAACCATCATCGATCTAGGAGCACTTTACACTATTTTATTAAATTAGAGTAATTAATTTGCTAAAATTAAAATTGTAATGCACAACTAAGTTCTTGAGAAGTTCGAGGATAAAAGCGCCAAACGCCCGCTTTTTAGAGTTAGTAAACTAAATAAATTGTTCTTCAACTTCATAGTTAGTGGAACTATCTAGTGTTAAAAATAATAAATATATATAATAAATAAAGACAGTAAACTTAATCTGGTTTAATGATTTCTGTATATTAGGCCAATTATAAGGTGTGTATGCATAGCATAAACATGTACAATGGATAATAATATAGTTGGAATATACTTATTGTTCGTTATCTTCTTACTATTCATAATAATAAATATTTTATTAAGGTGTCGTCTTATTTGAATAAACATTTAAATTTTATAGAATAATCATAAGAACACATTTTAGGGTTATACCAAAAACCAACATTATCTGTTCTCTGAAGCAGAACAAATTTTTTTTTTTTTTAATGTGAAAAAGGACACTGAATGAAAAAAAGGATACTACTTCGATAATTAAAAAGAACCAAATTTAAGAAGAAGAAGAAGAAGAAGAAGAAGAAGAAGAAGAAGAAGAAGAAGAAGAAGAAGAAGAAGAAGAAGAAGAAGAAGAAGAAGAAGAAGAAGAACCAAATTTAAATGTTAAAACCGTAATTTTTCTCTTTTCACCTTTAAAAAATTCTTCTACAGGGATCAACCACTTGGGGGTAGATTAATAATTGAAGGAGAGAGAGAGAGAACAGACAATGAAAGTAGATGCAGCCTTTATGTGTAGCAAGGACGGTGGATTAATAGTCATTTAAAAAAAAAACCCTTTTTTTCATTAAAATTCAGTTACAATTCATTGAACATATTGTAACAACATTCCATTACAAATGAATGACAATTCCAATATTTCAAAGTCAATTAAGCAACATAATCATTTCTAATCTCAATTATATAATTTCATTTATCTTAAATACCAAATATTTCATATATTTCATTGGAATAATATAAATATTAATTTTGTAAATCACAAACTATTCATAATATATATATTTTTTAAAATTATCCAAAATATCTACATGTTTAGTTTAAATATCATTCTTGACCCTTTTTTTTTTCCTTTTTTTTTGTCAAACATTTTTTATACATATGAAACTATTTTTTTAGTTTTTCTAAACTAAATTAGACATGTCATTACTTATTTTGCAGGTACTCGCACTAATATCATTATTAAAATATATTATTAAATATCTTAAAAAATATATTATTATGAATATTTATACTTGCTAAACGAAACCTTATGTTCATATTATAGGCCTTAACAATTATTGACCTAAGCTGATTAATAGATCCCAGCCCAAGCTGAAGTGAAGATGATAGAGGAGAACAGGTGATGGGATACAACTACTGTGATGTCCGTAGTTCTCACATGCAAGTTTAGCCAATTATACCATCATTGCGTTGCATTATTAGTTATTTTCTAATATTTATTGACTTTGAACTTATTAATTTGAATACTTTTAATTTGTTTAATTAAGTTGTATTTTACAGTGCGAAGGCTCAGTTTACTCGTGAAAAAAGCCCGATACGCTAGAATATGTATGTATATGTTTTTATTAGTATTTGTGTCTATATAAGTTAATTCATATCAGAGTTTTATTATATTTGTTAAGGGTATTATTTTTATTTTTACCGTCATTATTGAGATTAATTTGCCTCGCGGTGTACATGTTCGTATAATATCATATTATAGTTATTTTCAACTAACTGTGAGTTATGTGAATAATAATAATATTTATATATGTATATATGTAGTATCTGTATTATATACGGTGCACCTATTTTAAGGGACAAATCCAACAGTTCAATATGGACCTTCTGATTAGAGTGAATTGATAAAATGATTTATATATTTTCTTTTATTTGTAAAATAATTTTTCAAAAATTTATATTAACAAAATGGTCTCGAATAATCAGGAACGATTAATAACTATCGTGATTGTTCTTATATTAAAATGAAAAAAAAAAAAGTTTATTTTACTAATTTTAATTTTTGAGGTAATCATTTTGGCAAATTCCCTATGTTAGGATGTGCAGGTAGAAAAATATTTTTAACAAAAGGGTCATCTAAAAGATAAACTATTCATCGTCATTTTAGACAGCTACCAATCTCAACACACTAAAAGCCAACTTCAAATTGTTCCCTTTATTCCAAAAAAAAAAAACTGTTCCTGTGCTTCCCAGATATGAGTCGAGGTATGTTTTGGGGATTTGGTGAAAAAAGAAAGAAAGAAAAAAATCCCTTTGTCCCTGTGATGCTTGGTGAGGATGTGGATTCAGGTTCCTTTTTAGGGGCCACCTCTCCGGTCTTTGAAGGTGACTTGAAGTCGGTTATTGATGCTCTCTCTTCGACTGATGTGAACTGTTGGGATGTGGATTCTGTTTGTCGTGGAATTTATTTTTCACTGCAAGATTTCCAATCCTTCTCCTTTGTTTGGGTCCTTTAGCTGCAATTGTTGATGTTCCTAGGGGTTTTGACTGGCGAGGTTGTGGTTCTGCCCCCTCTATGTACTCTTTCCTTTTGCGATTATTATTTTGTGTGCTCCATTTATGCAGGATACACAGTATTTAATCTTTTTTTTTTTTTTTATCAAACACTAAACTCAAATTAAATTTTTAAATTTAAACTTTTTTTTACCAAACACTTAACTCAAACTAAACTTTTCAATTCAAACTTTTTTTTACCAAACACTCAACTCAAACTAAACTTTTCAACTCAAACTTTTTACTAAACACTGTGTTTGGTGGAGTAGTTTGAGTTGGGATTTTTAAGTTTAAATAGTAAATTTTTTTGAATTTTTTTGAATTTTCAGAAAAGATAAAAAACTTTTTGGGAAAAAGATAAAAAAAAGTTTGAGTTAGAGAGTTTGGATGGTTATGCCAAACTCTCCCTAAACTTTTAATCTCAACTTAACTTAACTCAAACTCAAATTCAAAATATCAACTCAAGCTTATAAACCAAACAAACCCTTAGTTTCTAATTTGGTTGTTCTGAGTTTTTGCCCTGAAATTGCTTATTTACCCCAAAATAAAAAATAAAAATAAAAACTCAGACCGCCCTCTATGTACTCTTTCCTTTGCAATTAGCAGTTTTTATTTTGGTTTGTTTTGAGTGTTTGTCCGCGAATGAATTGCTTATTTACCCAAAAAAAAAAAAAAAAACTTTAATTGTTCTCACTTCTGTCCTCATCTCTCTCTCTCTGTATCTCTCTCCTCTTTCCCTTTGAATCATCTCCACCGCCCCCCACAACCACCACCACCAACTTTTCATTTTCTCTACCTACATTATCAAAAACAAAAAAATTAAAATAAAATAAAACAAAAACACTTATTTTTCCCTTCCTTTGTAGAAGAAAGTTAGCAGGCTGTTTCAGACTACAGGTGTAAACAATTATCTTTTTTTTTTTTTTAATTTCTCTATATCAATGTGCAATAGTAAATGACGCCAATCTGATAATTAAAAGCTAAAACTAATTTGTCACTCCCTTGGTCAGATACAAATACAATACAAGAGACAGTGGGTTCTAATAATAATCTTTAATTCTGGTTTTCAAGAGAGACAGAGAAGGGAAGAGAATGGAACAAGAGCTGCTCTCTTTGTACTAGAAAACACTTACATCATTCCTCATATAATATCAAAAGGACCGTCTCATTCCAACTAAACAGTAACTACTTTTTTCCTTCTTTTTTTTTTTCTTTTTTTTTCTTTTTGGGGCTAAAAACATTTCACTTCTTTGTACCTTGCATTCACTTTCCCTTCAAATTACACATCGAACATCTCAAAGCCAAGTTTCTATTAAAATTACAATTTCAGATTGTCCTTTCTTTTTTCCATTCACCTGACAGTTACGGTTTTGCCCTCCATTGGAATATAATAGGCTTTCCTCTCCTGACAGGCTGCCTTCAACATCACCTTTTTCTTAGACCTTTTCAGATAACCTCACCACAAGACGCCACTGGTCCTCGCGCTGAAGTCTTTTGGAAGCCACATCAGTGCCGTTTCGAGTCCAGTACCGGAAATGAGACTATCACTATATATATATATATATATATATAAATAAAGAGATAAGTTACATTAGAAATTAGTACTTTGTCCGCAAGTTTATTACCTCATATTTTTTCTAGCAAACTACTTCTCCACCTTTCTATATTTAATTTCCTTTCCAGACTCGAAACATCGAGGGCATATTACCACTTATCCCTTCCTAAACTTCGACTCATTTCACTCGCCGCCCTGATTTTCTTATCTTATTTAAAGGTGAGTCTTTATATATATATATATATATATATGTGTGTGAGTGTGTGCTCCATGAATTTACTTATATGTTCCTTTTATATATTGAAAACCGTATATTTATAAATATTATTGGACTTGACATCAACTGCCAATTCACGATGGCAGTGTACCCTGGAAATTTATTGCATATATTAGTGCTTGTGTAAATGCCTATTTACTTTTCAAGTTTTAAATATATATATATATATAAGACTTTTTCTTTTGGCTAGAAATATATATATTTTGGACTTTGACCAGGTAGGTGGCTTTCTGAGCATCTGTTTCAGGGAGATTGTGTATCGAGACAGAATTGGGCTATAAGTACGGATTATAGTTTTTTGAAAAAGAGATGGGGCTGTTTTGAGGCAAATGACATAACACCATTTTCACCAACAGCTCCTCCTCTAGTTCTGCCCTGTTACAAATATGCTCAGAAGTACCTGTAAAAACAAGAACAACAATTCCTTACCCCAGTACACCAGTCCGATGTTGCATTTCAGTCGCCTTTTGCAACATTCACAACTCACAATGATGGATCAACTTTTTTTTAAGGTAAGGATGAGTTTCTACTAATTTCATAAATACGTACATATACATATCTTTTTCTAGGAGATTCTTCTTGTTACTTTCAAGCGTGTTCATACATATGTATACTTTTTCAAATAAAGTTGGATTTACTGTAATGAATTATATTTAGTGGCTTTTCTTGAATTGGTCTCACTTTTCTTTAAGAAAGAGAACGCGAGTTGATTTTGAGAGTCATGGACATTAGTTTACTCTACATACGCGACGAGGACTCGATGTACTAGAATAAAATACATGTCAAATTGATGAATTTTTTTATGATGATTTGATGATTTTGTGTGATAACTTAAATATATATATAATAAAGAAATTGTTGTATTTATTTTTGTAAGTTATATAAAGCATATAATATTTATACACCATATTTTGCTATACGGTGATATTACATGTTTATATGTATATACTATATGTAAGTATCTTTTATTTTATATATGTACAGATTGTATTGTATATATATGTCTTTATATATATAACATATATATTAAGTTATTTGATTAGTCTACGGGTTAATTTCATTAATAGCATATGTATGAACTTTATTATTAAAAATAATATCAATTTTTTTCCCTTCATTACTTGTACTTAATGTGGAGCCCAGCAGCATTTAATGTATATCAAATTACAGGTTTATCCTCATCTCCTACAAGCTCAAATATCCATCTCCCTTGCATGGCCCAAAAATATTTTCAAACGAACATCTATAGTATTTTAGAGAGAGAAAACTGAAATCTAGAGAGAGAGAGTTACCACCTACCGGAATCTTATTTTTTTCACTTTTCCGCCTAGCCACCCACCCATTTTGAAAATCAAATCTTCATATAATAGAGAGAAACTTCCATCTAAAGAGAGAAACTTCCATTTAGAGAGAGAAACTTCCATCGAAAGTATTTTTTTTTAATATAATATTTTTGGTCATTTTTGAGTAAAGGTTATTCCTGTTATGACCACTCGGTCATAATAGTTATGATCTATGTTTACAAAAAAAATTTAAAATCTAACATTTTTTGTCATTTTTAGTACAGGTCATAACAGTTATGACCACCCTGTTATGACCATCCGGGCATAACAGTTATGACCAACTCTTCATAACAGGGCGGTCATAACTGTTATGACCGGGTAGTCATAATAGTATGGTCATAACGGTTATTACCGGGTGGTCATAACGGTTATGACCATGTGATCATAATGGTTATGAACGAGTAGTCATAACGGTTATGACCGAGTAGTCATAACGGTTATGACCAGGTGGTTATAACGGTTATAACCGAGTAGTCATAACAGTGTGGTCATAACGGTTATGATCGGGTAGTCATAACAGTGTGGTCATAACGATTATGACCGGGTGATCATAACGGTTATGACCGAGTCGTCATAACAGTGTGGTCATAATGGTTATGACCGAGTCGTCATAACAGTGTGGTCATAACAGTTATGACCGGGTGGTCATAATAGTTATGACCAGGTAGTCATAACAGTGTGGTCATAACGGTTATGACTGGGTGGTCATAACTGTTATGATCTGTACTAAAAAATGACCAAAAATATTAGATTTAAAAAAAAATTTTAAACATAGGTCATAACTATTATGACCGGGTGGTCATAACAGGAATGACCTTTACTCAAAAATGACCAAAAATGTTAGATTAAAAAAAAAAACTTTCGATGGAAGTTTCTTTCTCTAAATGGAAGTTTCTCTCTTTAGATGGAAGTTTCTCTCTATTATATGAAGATTTAGGTTCCAAAATAGGTGAGGGGCTAGGCGGAAAAGTAAAAAAAAAATAAGATTCCGGTAGGTGATAACTCTTTCTCTCTCTAGATTTCAGTTTTCTCTCTCTAAAACACTGTAGATGTTGGTTTGAAAAAAAATTTTGGGCCATGCGAGGGAAAGGGATATTTGAGCTTGTAGGAGATGAGGGTAAACCCGTAATTTGATATACATTAAATGTTGCTGGGCCCCACATTAAGTGCTAATAATGAAGGGAAAAAAAGTGATACTATTTTTAATAATCAAATTTCTACAAGTGCTATTAATGAAATTAATATATATAATATTATATGCATATATATATATGTATGTGTGTTTATATGTGGTATGCACGGTTAAAAAAAAAAAAAAAAAGGAAAGTCATTGCAGCCGAAGAAGGGAGAAACGTCTAAAAAAAAAAAAAAAGGGAAACAATTATCTTGTTAATTTACATCCACCTTTCTCATTTACCTATTAGCTCTTTTGTCAAAAATTAGCCTTCGATAACAACAATTGATTCCGAATTTAATTCCACACAATGTGCCATTGGTTTCTCAACCCTCACTTTTTGCATATCTCTCCCTCTCTTTTGCTCTCTCTATTCCTCACACGCACAAACAGAAAACAAAAGAAAACAAAAATTTCTGCCAAACCTCCATGTTCTTTCAAGCCAAAATCAAAAGATTTCACGGTAAGTTTCGGTATTATTTGATGATGATGATGATTTTATTATTTGTTTTAGTTTGGGATTCTTCAAAGGATTGGATGATTTTCTTGATGAGTGTCTTCATGTAAGTTTGAGGAGATGATAAGAAATATTTATTGAATCATGATCGAAAGAATGGCTATCTGGTTGATTTTGTGAACAAGACGAATTTAGGATTTTTGATTTCCCGATATAAAGTGCACAAATTTCTAGATCTTGTTATATCTATAGTGGTTTCAGAATTTTTGGTCTCTTATAAGATAAATCAAAGGTCAATATAAAATGTTTTTCAAAAAAAAAAAATCAAAACGATATTATACTAGAATACCACCAGTAATATGTCAGAATCCCCTTCGACGACCAAAGTCAATAGACTCAACACAGACACCACGAGTCTCTAATCACCTGCACAGGTTTCCAGTGACGGAGAGTTTTTTTTTTTTTTTTTTAAATGTAACAAATTAATATTTTTTTAAAAAAATTCAAATTAAACTATTTTTTATATCAATTTTTACATATAAAAAAATAAATATGTATATATGTCTACAAAATTAAATCCATCATAGTACAACAAGTAATCCACCAGAGTATAACAAGTAATCCGATGAAATACGACAAGTAAAACATCAGAATACACAGAATACATAGAGTAAGTCCACCAAAATACATAAGATATTCTACCAAAATACAAAAAAAATAATAAAATAAAACCATGATTTCACCGATCAGGAGAGAGGCATAGATAGCAAGACGAGTGGAGATCGCCACTCGCGAGGAAAGAAGAGATTGCAGCTGAAGGAAAAATTGGTGAAAACAATTTACAAAGCGGAAAAGTAAGTATGGTGGATTTTAAAATTTTTACCATATTAATAGGATCGAATAAATTTATGTTGTTATATACAATAATTAATTTATATAAATATATATCGGTTTGATAATTAATTCTGGATGATTAAGCTAGCTTATAGATGATGAGTACTAATCATCTAATCTTCTATGCTATGACTCTTCTACTTACAGGTGTATGTGGGCACGATTGGTAGAATTTCCGATCACTAAACAATACTCATTTTCTTCATCGTTTCTCCATTCTCGATCTTGAATTTTTTTTTTCGTGGATAATTCTTGTGATAGAAACAAAAACACAAACAATTAGATAATGGTTCTTCTTTTTTTTTTTTTAGTCGAAAATTGATCAATCAATCAAATTTTTATAGCCACCAATAAATATTTAATTAATAAATTTTTAATAAGCATTATCTTTTTTTTTAATAAAAGATTATCCATATCCATAGATAATTATCTTTTTAAATAAATTCAAATTTGTAGAGAATATCTAATCCAAGATATTATCTTGTCTGCTTTTTAATTTAAATTGAATTGTGATCTTTATCCAAAGATAACAAATTTAATTCAAACTTTAAATTTCAAATGTTATCATCTTATCCATAATAATAATTATTTGAATTTCAAACAATTTCTAGACTTAAAATTCTTTTACCGGTAAAATTAATTCTTTCTGAAATTATTTGAAACAACCTAAGACTGCATTATCTACCACATGTGAGCAATCCCTAACTGAGACTGCCCATGTGGCTTGTGCCTATTCCCATGGGAAGGTGGTGACGTCATCTTGCTTCGTCTTGTCCCATCCGAGACAGTTCCAGCATAGTGTCGAATCACCAGAAAATTATTCCATGATGTTTCTTGGAATTTGTGAGCTAGCAAAGGGACTCGATAGATATATAAAATCAAAACTAAAATAATATTCGATAAATTAATTAATCTAAATCAATTTATCCATTTTGTTAAATTTCTATGACTGCTCCACTGTAAGTATGAAGCTGAACTATTTGAAAACTCATTAATAGTGCTTTTGTCCATGACAGATATATATTATAATGTAGAATCCCCATAAGATATTCATAATTGAGATTAAAATTAAGGTTATGTTTGGCTAAACATCTCATTTTAAACTAAATTATACTTTTTATCTTTTTCTGAAAAAGTTTTTCGTCCTTTATGAAAAAGTCAATAAAAATTACTATTCAAACTTAAAAATTTCAACTCAACTCAAACTCAATTCATTCACCAAACACCCCCTAAATTATGTTTTACCTTCTAAATTATGTTATCATTAAAGTTTGCGTCATTTAATCTTGATCAAACTTATTTATGAAATCCCCCATAAATAGAAAAACATTCAGTAAACAAATTATAGAATGATCAGGATCCTTTTTTTTTAAATTTAGTCAAGTATCGAATAACACGTTAAGATAATATCATTGACTCTCGTGAAAGAGCTGTGGATTCTATATCTATTAATAACATTATCATCATCTATGTAACATATTTCCAACTTATCGAGTACAAGTTGTCATTCCTTCGGTACCTATGCTTTTGATAAATCAAAATATACATTACACAGACATGCAATTACTTATCCAATCAAGATTAAAATGTCTACAAGAATATCTATCAAAGTGAATTGATTTATCTTAAATGAAATTATTACATAAATCAATATCATTTTAGGTCTGGTCCAATACATATGATAAACCCCTCATATATATCAATGTTTCTACTTGGAAAGTACTATTCCCATAGTAAAGACAAATCATTCCATAAAAGTGGAAGTAGATGAACATTACAATCTTACTAAAGTCAAAATGTCTACCTTGACTTTACGAATGTGGACTCTCATTTTGTATTATCATTTTAATATTATATCTTTCCGCATACTTCTTTATGCATAATATTAAAGTTATTATACTGATAATCTTAGTACTATTTGCTTTAAACAAATCTATATTATTAAAAGTATCCAGGACATCCGATATATAAGATAAATAAATAAATAACCTTTATTGCTAAATAAATGTCTAATATCCATGAACAAATTTTTGCTTTGGGACACTGATGTAAAGAAATGAGGAAAGATTGAAGAGAGAAGAAAGTAGAATATTCTGGATGAGAAAACCACAAAGAAAAAGTAATTCTCATTAATGTAAATCTGTACAAAAGATGACTATAAATAGTCTAGCAGCTGCCACTTACAATGGAACACATGGCATAACCTTATAACTACATTTACTAAGCTCATAACGGAAAGATAACAATATAACAAAAAGTTAACAAATCACTGACTAAACATAAACTAATCACAAGTTCCTTTCATCTTAACAGCCCCCTTCAAACTTAAAGTATCCAATTTGGTTACTTTAAGTTTGTCACGAAAAGAACTAAAATTTGAACTTGAAATAGCCTTAGTGAATATATCTGCAAGTTGATCAATAGGAGGTACATGTTTGACTTCCACCTGCTTCCTTAGTTCTTTCTCCTTGACAAAATATAAATCCAGCTCAACATGTTTAGACCTTGCATGTTAAACTGGATTAGCAGACAAATGAACTGTACTTAAATTGTCACACCATATAAATGGTGTTTTTAGGGTCACTACTTGTAGCTCACTCACTAGTGACTTGAGCCAGGTAATTTCTGCTACTACACTTGCCAAACTCCTGTATTCAGCTTCTGTAGAAGAACGTGACACTGTGTGTTACTTCTTAGATTGCCAAGAAATCAAATTGGGACCCAGAAAAACACAGTAGCCAGAGGTTGATCTTCTGTCTTCAATGTCTAAGGCCCAGTCAGCATCACAAAATCCAGTAACATTCAACTCAGATGTTGAGTAGGGCTATAAAAGCATACCATACTCTAAAGTACCTGCCAAGTATCTCAAAATCCTCTTGATTGTCTTCCAATGAGCCTCCAATGGGTTTTGCATAAACTGACAAACCCTGTTGACAGAAAATGAGATTTAAGGTCTTGTTATGGTAACATATTGAAGTACTCCTACAACACTCATATAAAGCTGCACATTTTCAACAGGATCACTTCCATAGGAGGTTAGCTTCTGTCCAGTAGTCATAGGTGCTGACACACACTTTGCATATTGCATTTTGGTCTTACACAACAAATCTGTGATATACTTCTTTTGACCTGAATGCCCAAGAAGTAGTCTACTTCTCCTAGATCCTTTAGAGTAAAGAGAGAATTCAACTTTTGCACCAACTCCTGTATTGCACTTTCACTGCTCCTTGTGATCAATATGTCATCAACATAAACTAAGACAAAAATTGACCATTGTGAATTAAGTTGAATGAACAGTGACTGATCAGATTTGGCAGAGACAAAGCCAAAACTGACCAATGACTGCTGAAGCTTGTCAAACCAGGCCCGTGGTGCCTGTTTTAGGCCATATAGAGACTTGTTAAGTCTACACACAAAGCTTGGATGTTGAGGGTCTTCAAATCCTTCAGGTTGCACCATAAACACCTCTTCTTGACGATCACCATTTAAGAAGGCATTATTTACATCTAACTACCTTATTAACTACCCTTTACTTAGAGCAAGAGTAAGTATGATCCTTATGGTTGTTGGCTTAACCACAGGACTAAAGGTCTCATTGAAATCAAAACCTGCAGTCTGATGAAACCCCTTTGCTACTAACCTTGTCTTGTATTTGTTGATACTACCATCTGGATTCTTCTTCACTTTGAAAACCCACTTGCAGCCAACTGGTTTCCTTCCTTCTAGTAGAATGACCAAATTCCAGGTCTGGTTTCTCTGCAAGGCCAGAAACTCATCTGTCATAGCTTGTTTCCAGTGAGCAGATTGCAAAGCCTCATCAACTGAAGACGGTTCCCTTGTAGCCATGAAAACCTTTGGCTTGTGAATACCATTCTTTGACCTAGTGATCATTGAATGGTGTTGCCTCGCTGGAGGTTCGGCTTGACTCCCTGCACCTGCATCCTGTACATATTCAAAATGATTTGGGACAGAAATAGTAACACTTGGTTCATTTGTATTTCTTTCACCTTGACATTGGTCTGACTGAGTGAATTGGTTATAAGGATTTAGAACTTCAAGAGAGGTATATATTGGAGAAGACATAGATGAATCAGTAGGTATGCATGAATTTTTATTGGCAAAAGGGAAGTTAAACTCATCAAAAATGACATCCCTAGAGATGAAAATCTTACCATTTGAGTCTAAGCACTTATACCCTTTATGATTTAGACTGTGGCCAAGGAAAGTACAGGGTGTAGACAGATAATGAAATTTATGGTTATTATAAGGTCTAATGTTAGGATAACATGTACATCCAAACACTTTCAACTGAGAGTAAACAGGTTGGGTGTTAAACAAAGCTTCAAGAGGTGTTTTGTAACCTAGCAAGGAAGTAGGTAACCTGTTAATAAGAAAAACTGAAGACCTAAAGGCTTCATCCTAGAATTTGAAGGGCATGGATACTTGAGCCAAAAGTGTCAAACCTTTTTCAACAATATGTCTGTGCTTTCTCTCTGCTACACCATTTTGTTCATGTGTGTGAGGGCAAGAATTTCTATGCATTATACCATTGGTTTGAACAAAATCAATGAAGGTTCGAAACTTACCACCCCAATCTATTTGCAATGCTTTGATAGAACACCCTAATTGATTTTCAGCTAATGCTTTGAAATTAAGAAAAGTTTGGAATACCTCAGATTTATTTCTCAACAGATAAAGCCAAGTAAAACGTGAAAAGGCATCAACAAAATGAATATAATATCTATATCCACTAGATGACAAGACTGGAGAAGGTCCCCAAAGGTCTGAGTGAACAAGTTCCAAGGGTTTAGTGTAAACAGTAGTAAAGGAAGGAAAGGGAAGTTTGTGTATTTAGCCAAGACAACAAGATTTGTAAACAGAAAAGGGATTTTTATTCACATTAGATAGATTACATTTTGACAATACAACCTTAACAATGTTTTCTGAAGGATGGCCTAATCTATTGTGCCACAAGTCAAATTGACTGGGCTTATTATCAGTCAAAGTTTGTATAGACTCATTAGAATCTATGAGAACAGAATTACAAGAATCGACACATTTACCACTTTTTGTAGTAATATTGACAGAAAGGGAGACAGATGAAAACATATGAGTGGACTTGCTAGAAGAAGGTGCATCTGAAAGTCTCTTGAGACTGATTTGATTGCTATCGAAGACATATAGACTTCCTTTAAGATGTCCCTCCAGTAGAACCACCTTGGACTTGAGATCATTGACAAAACAAGTAGTAGGATGAAACTCAAATAAAACTTGATTGTCTTGAGCAAATTTGGAAACACTAAGTAGGTTTATACTAATTTTTGGAACATGTAAGAGCTGTTTTAGAGTAAGAGTTTTAGATGATAGGCAAGTTGAAGAAAATACAGAATGACCAATATGTTGAATGGAAAGTCCCTTACCATTTCCCATGTGTACCTGATCAGGACCAAGGAACTCAGTTGTGGTCATCAAGTTGGCTGAATCAGAAGTGATATGGTTTGTTTTTTCTGAGTCTGGGTACCATTCTGTGTCACTCATTTGTTCAGGATAAAACTAGTAAGCATCATCAATAGTTTCAAGTGTGGCCATCATAGCAGCAAGTTGAGATGATTCAGGACATGCCAATTGAGTAACATTTCCTTGCATCTGAGACTGTGGATGAAACTGTGTAGACCTAGTAAAAGACCTGTCAAATCTATAATTGCACTGTAAAGCCACATGATCAGACTTGAAACAGATTTGGAAAAAAGGTTTCTTGCCAAAAGAATTAGACCAAAAAGTTCTTGAAAAAGGACTTTTGCCCTTAGTGAAAGAACCTCCCCTGTTAGGAACATATCCAGAAGCTCTAGATAAATGTTGAAAATTTCCAACACCATGATAACTTCCTTGTATGGGCTTGGAACCAAGACCACCATGAGACAATCCATGTGAACTACCACCTGATCCATCAAGACCCTTTTGACTTCCAAAATGATTATTGCCTGCCATAGCCATATTAGCAACACTTGCAAAAACATCAGCCAGCTTATTGTTCTTCTAAATTCTAGCTTTTTGAGTAAAAAGAATAGCTTCTATTTCTTCCACAGATTCTTCTTCTGATCTCACACTCATAGACAACATGAACACATCATATTCCAGAGGCAGGCCATCAAAAATTGCATCTATATAATCCTTTGGAGAAAGTCTATGACCAGCTAAAGCAAGTAAATCTACCAAACTACGAATCTTTAACCAGAATTCATTCATAGAAAGAGAATCCTTTTTAGTATTTTGCAATTGAGTCTTAAACTGATTCTTTTTAGCCCAGATCTGAGAGGCTAAATATACCTCTAGAGTATGTCAGATTTGAGCAGAAGTCTCACAGTTCACCAATCGCGGAAGAATTTCATTCGACACCGAAGCCAATAGCCAAGAAACAATTAGCTGATCTTGCTGTTCCCATTCTTGAAATGCTGGATTAATTTGCCCTAAAACTGCATCTTCAGGAGAAAGAAACTTTGATGGCGGATCCACCGAGGTTGAAAGAAAACCTTGAAGACGATGGCCCTTGATTGCGGCGAGAACCTGACGACGCCAGACAAGAAAATTATTATTGTCCAATTTGGATGAAATTGTGTGAGAAAACACAATAGGAGTGAATTGAGTAGCAGTAGTTGATGATGAACTCAAAGAAGCTTCTCCCATGGCGATCTTCAACAAAGAACTCCGATCACCAACAAGAAAAACCGATCAAAGCTCTGATACCATGTAAAGAAATGAGGAAAGATTGAAGAGAGAAGAAAGGAGGATATTATGGATGAGGAAACCACAAAGAAAAAGTAATTCTCATTAATATAAATCTGTACAAGAGATGACTATAAATAGTCTAGCAGCTGTCACTTACAATGGAACACATGGCATAGCCTTATAACTACATTTACTAAGCTTATAACGGAAAGATAAGAATATTACAGAAAGTTAACAAATCACTAACTAAACACAAACTAATCACAAGTTCCTTTTATCTTAACAAATCCTAACAAAAGTGGTGTCAAAGACCGCGAGGCCGAGTTCGCATTAATCTCAAATTTAGATTTGCCTACGAATGTGAATGGCGCATGACAAATGTGATGGGCAGAGTCATTGGTGATGATGCAGGGTCAATTGCCGTGGACGAGATCAATCACCAAGATCGCAAGATCTAGATCTCCGACACTAGATTTCGCTGATCTCTAATCAGCAACTTCAACTCACCAAGGGAGAGAAGAGTGCCAACTCTCTAGATCTTCGTCACCAACTCACAGATCACTGATCTCCAAAGGGAAAATGGCTCATTACAGAGAGAGAGGGAGGGGGCGGAGGGAGAGAGGAGAAAGAGGAAGGCTAAGAGAGGGTTGGGGGAAGAGAGAGAGGGGGTGGAGGTAGGAGATAGCAGGGGCAGGGGAAGAGAGAGATTAGAAGAGATGTGAAAGAGAAAAAGATAAGAGTAAGAGAGAGAAAAAGAGAGTGGGAAAGTGTAATAGTTAAGATTTGATGGTAAATTAAACATTTTTAATGTCTGGTCCAATGAAAAATTGATCAATAGATAGATATTTTATTGGGAAAAAAGTTTTAATCATATGTTTATACAGGGTTATTTTTCAAATTTGCCCTTTTTCATGACAAAAATCTATTTTCATGACATGAGTATTTTTTATGATGATGACATAATCTCTCTAATAAGGGTGAGCTTTTGTTATTTCACAGAGAGTTATGTTGTTTGTTTTTTGTTGTTGATTGTCCATGCCATTATAGAAAACTTGCAATTTTATGAGGTCTTTCTTTTAGATTCTTGAAATTCTTTTTTTCATGGCATCATCTTACATATTCCTACTGAAAAAGAATTTCTAGATCCATCATTATTTCGGGGTTTTGATATTATATTTTGAAATTTGAAAGACGAAGTATTTCAAATGCTATGATTCAGCTAGAATTTTTGTAATTAATAAATACAATATTAACATCAATAAATGCATTGAAAATGATCTTAGTTTTATTCACCTTGATTTTTGTTTTTATTTTTTTTAGTAAAAACAAAAATACTTACGTTTGTGGGGAGATGCACGTATTGCGTTGGGGCAATTACTCCACTCGTTGGTAGCCATACATTCCCGAATCAACTTGTGTTGTGACGGATTATCATCTCCATTTATTTTACTGCCTTCTGAATGAAATTCAATTCAACACCCCACTTCCCTAATCCTTATCCACACAAACTCCCTTTTATTTATTTATATATATATTTTTCTTTTTCATTTCTTCGACAAACGAGGTTTACTTACACACATTTTTTATTTTTGAAAAAAAAAATATTTAAAAGGGGAACAAAAATTAAAATTAAAAATTAAAAAAAGAGACATCCACCAACTTCTTCAACCGTAAAGAGTGAAAATGCTAGCTGCTGCAGCTGCTTCTTCTTCTTCTTGTCTGCAAAAGCTAGGAGGGGGAGGAGCTTTCGCTGTAACTTCTTCACAACACCACCACTACCACCACCGCTACCACCACCGCACTCTCTTTCCTCCGTTGTCGTCGTCGTCGTCGTCGTCGCCGCAGTGTCGTTGCCATTGCTCCCTCACTGGCTTCCGAGAGCTGTCGACGAAGCAACCTCGCACCTTCCAAAACGACGCCGTTCACCTGCCAAACACACAAACCAACAACCTAAACAACGACAACGACAAGGAGAGTAAAAATGACGACACTATTCCAGAGAAGGAAGCCCGAGAAGAAGATGATAAGGAAGACGAAGAGGGAAATGGGATTTCTAAGATACGAGTGCCCAGGCAAAAATACATCCCTGTTTCCAAGTCTGACCTTCTCAGCGGCATTCTGTCGAACATGTTCGCTACGTCTTCCGTTGTTGATCAGGATGATGATGAAGTGAAACACTTTCTTCTTCTGTCGTCGTAAGAGCTTAAGTTCATTCGTGGGCTTAGTTTATTTTTCAATTTTTCTCTTTTGAATTTCTGGTTTTTGTGGAATTTGAAGGTGTTTAGACTCCATTCTTCATGCTGAACACAAGGGGATATTGGAAGAGATGCGTTCTGATTATTTTCAACAAACTGTGAATGAAGAATGCTCTAATTTTGATAGTCCCGAGGACTTGGATTCATCTGCCATTAATGGGGTTGAGAGGAGCACGGAAGTTGAATTTGAGAATCCAGTTTCGTTCAATTACATTCTGGACTTGAGGAATCTCCTGCCTTCTTCTTCTTCTTCTTCTTCTTCTTCTTCCCCTAAAAATGTCAAAAAGTAAGGATACTTCTTGTTTTATACCTCATTACTTTTCTTATGTGAAATACTTCTTCTTTTATACCTCATAACTTTTCTTATCTTTCACACTTTAGTTTAACGGTTTCACATTTTGGACCTCATATCCTTAAAACAAGGGAGGTGTTTGATTGAAGTGAAAGATTGAAACTTGTGAAGGCAAGAAAGCAAGGTTTTCTAAACCATAGATATAGTTAGCATAAATAACAACCAAAGAAACAGTAGTTAGTACATTCCTTCTTGATATAAGGGTAAACATTGGATTTGTGTTAAAACATTAAGAAAATGTGACTGCGTGAAGTTGGGCCTTTTTATTTTTAAGTAGTGTTTGCATTTCACCATTGCCTATTGCTGATTGACTTTAGCTTCAACACTTAAGCTCGAGCTGGTTGTGCAATTATTAGTGACATTGTTTGATAGTGATTCCTTTTAGACTTCTTTCATGGTACTGGGATAAAATGTGTTATAAATATGTAGGAATATTGGTTCCATGAAACATGTGGTTCATGCATGTATGAACGGCCTGGTAAACACCAGATTATCAGATATCCTTCCACTTCATTTGTAGTGTATGTTACAAACTTTCAACTTAGTTAGGTAGTAAACATTAGAGTTGATGCAAGGAAGGATCGAACCCACAACTCGCAACCCGCAGCCCGCAACCTCCCCCAAAGTCACACCCCATGAAACCTCCCATTGCCAACGGTCTTTGGTAGCAAGAATTAGATTTGTGTCAAAAAATTTATTATATTGTTGCTTCAAGTGTTGAGCCTCATGCTCTATCCCCTTTTTTTCTGATTGGTAATGATTTTTAATAAATGTCCCTTGGTGTTGAAGGTACAAAAATTGTTATAGTTATAGATCTGTTTCATCACTGGTTCCATGAAACATATGCATTTTTGAATGAATGAACAGTCTGGTAGACATTGGATTTTAATCAATGGATTCATATAATATGGTCTTATGAACCATGTTATGTATTAAGAACAAATCACTGTTTCTGAAGTGATAAATAACATAAAAAATTCTCTTAATCCTTCTGTATCTTTTCTGTTTTGGGTAGAGTTGCTGTCGCCACTCGATTTCAGCGTGCTTTCATGCAACTTCTCCATGATGCTCAGTTTGAAGAATTATCTGCGAGGGATTTGATGCTGACATCTGCACTGAATACAGATTATCTCCTTACTTTGCCAATATATGTTGATTGGAGGAGAGCGTCTGAATCCAATGCAATAATATTTAGGTGGTTCTTGTTTTAATAACTTAATGCACCTTTATTTTTCCATATCCATTTCACGGTATATAATTGAATCTTTAAAACAAAATTGTCCATCTGATGAAAAGGAATTTGCTAGACATAGAAAGCTGTACACTGAAGATCTTGGTTTGAGAATTAGGCGTGATAAATTTTGGAAAAACTAACATTTCATTTTCAAGATGGTTAGCTATGCAGATTATTGACCATTATTTTATTTCACGTGTTATTCATCTCATAGACGGGGATATGCAGCTGAGAGACAGAAGGGCCTTCTTATAGTTGAAAAGCTGGATTACTTACAGTCCAGGCTTCTAAGAGGAATCTTCTTTATTTTATCAAAACCGTTGGCAAAACTTGGCAGCTGGATAACTGAGGTCATCTTCTTCTTTTTCTTTAGAATTTTATGGATTGCATTTCAGTCATGCTTAGTCGTCCTTTAAGTACTGTACAAGCTATTGCAGTCTACATATTTGTTGGTCTTTGTTATCACTCTTTTAGATCTTAGGATGATTTCAAAATAAGTGACTGCTGAAAAGGCCTTTTGATGCTTTTCCTAGATATTTTATTAGTATCGTTTATTTACTTTTCTAAACCTCTTCTGCACTTCCTTGGAAATGTACTACATCAATTTTAGTCCTATTCCTTTTTTTTTTTAATTTGTGTACAGGCTGTCCAAGATGCTTTACAAACAGAAGAAGTGAAAGATTGGACGAAGAGATTGAAGCTTTGGCTTAAGGAGCTAGTTCTTTTCCAGCAATCATTTGAACAAAATGAAGGAACGTCTGATGACATGCTGGGAGTAGATGAACTGTCGGATAAGGATCTTCCGATATGGCTTGCAGCTCAAAGGGCGGTTTCTCGTTATGAAGGACTTCTATCACCAGTTGGTCCCCGTGGAAGACTCTTAAGAAAGTTGCTTACTTGGATTGGACTTATTTCCCCGACACCAGAAACACCTTTTGAGCTTGATGGTGATACTTATACTTCTGAGCCTTACAAAGGGTCTGTGCAGATACCTTTTTCTTTTCTACCACCAAATCATGGAAATTTTGTTTTTCTTGAAATTCGAACTTGTTGGGGAAAAGAAATATGGATTTTAGGTGAACGCAGTTAAATGCTGGCCTTTCTGACTGTCATAGCCATTAAAAAAAAAAAAAAATACAAGCGACATTCTTCTGCACTATGTAAAGTTATCCAATAAGCTGTTTTCCTCGAACATGACAAAATAAGACTTGAATCATCTTGACCCAGGCCCATTTCCTTATCGAGGATAACACTTGGTGATATTTGGAGGCCTGCTTCTAGGAAATACTGTGGAAATGATATTTGGAAAACATTGAAAACTTCAGTGTCTATTCTTCTTTCGCAATCAATCCTCCAGGTATACTGTCGTGCACATTTTCCTTTCCAATTCTGTAAGAGTTACTAATTACTTTTCTTGTAGATGCAAATCTCCTTGGACACTTGATTTTCTTTTTCTTTTTTCTTTCTTCCTATTTTAAGAATAGAATGTTTCTATTCAGCTTTCTTTTTAACTAAATAACGTTTTCCTTTCTTTTTTCTGTTTTAGTTCCTTTTGTCAGTTCATCTTACTATTTATTTTTTCTCCCTACTTTTTCCATGTGAACCATAACTTTAAGCAGTGGAGAAAGAGTTACTTTTCTGTGTGTTTATGAGTTGCTTTTCTGTCTGTTTATTTCCACATTACTTATTTTGAATGTGTCTTCAATCATAGCTATAGTTTTCCAAATAGATTTTGCTATAATCTAGATGCTAGGTATCTTGATTTCGGAATTATGCGCTTTTTTCCTTTGCTTCCACTTTTGAGAGAGCACATCACTTAGATGAATCTATTGGCTCTATGTTTCACTTTGAAATAGATTTGCAGGCAAGTTTTGTCTGCGTCTGCGGGGGGAGGGATCACTAGCATCTCATTATTTTGGTTTCAGTTTAGATGATCAGGCATAAAAGTTATGACGATATTTTCATTGTACCCTCCACTTATTTTATAGTACTTATTGTTCTTAAATTGCAGATTGATGTATTGTTTGAAAGTTTGTCTTGTCAGAAAACTGAAAACCAGTTGATCTTTTTAATGTATAGTTGTATGTTGTCTTTACAAATTAGGAGCCAGCATTTGAAGAATTGATTCTGCTCTATACCGACGAAGTAGATAATGGGGATACCGGAAAGAAAGCTGAAATTCCATCATTGCTGTTAAAGATATACGAGAAAATTCCAATTCCAGATTTATCAGTAAGTATATCTGGCATAGTATGTTCATTATTGATTCTTCTCATGTTTCCTGAGCTTGTTTGGCAATTAACTTTTCACAATTTTTTAATTTTTTTGGTAGGTTGTCTTTCCCCACAAAAAGCTATCATTCCGCATAATAGACACGGTATGAAGATTGTTCTCTTAGTTCAAGACTCTCTAGTATAGTTACTTGAATGCTCAGAATATTGATGAAATATTACATTTAGAATTTATGAGTTGGAAGCGATATGCATAATCCCATGGTGCAGGTCACAACAATTTTTTCCCCCTTAAAAACCTCATAACCGGTAATTTTCTTTTGTCTTACAAATAGTATGACAGTGAAAACAATGTAAAGAGTTTTTCTAGGTCACCAAAAGTGCACACATTTTGGATCCACAATCCCTAAACAACCAAGGGGGTGCTACCAAAATGAGCACAAGAATGATGATTAGATAACTATATTGGGGCCTTTTTTATTTTATCTTTTTTGTAAAGTATGATTTTCCTTTAAATTGAATCTTTATCCCCCACAACTGCATGCTATTGACTTTTAGGTACGGCTGGATGTTGCAACAATTGTGGGGCTTTTAGCATACTTCATTAATTACAAATTCGAAAATGTCTTATCGTCTCCGTACGTATCCTCTCCTTCTCAAGTTCACTTGTCTCTTCACTTTCTGCCACCGGAAACAATTACAGATATCTTATTCATAATGTTTGTTGATCTTCAGGGTGATAAGAATATGATCTCCCCACTACCATTCATATATGCATTTTTGAATTCACTTTATGGCCTTGATTATTTTTCTATTTTAACAAAGCATGCAGTATATTACTTGATCAATCATTTCTTATTTTTAAAAGTTTTTCGTTTTTTTATGCCTTTTCTTTTGAGTATTGAGTGTCCAACACTGCCAGTTGTTTCTCTTAATTATTTTTTTCATCAGGAAAATCTTGTTTAAAGGACATCCAACCATCACAGATATGTATACTAACCCGACTCTGAAAAGATGGTCAGAAGGAAACATTTTTTTTTTTTGGGGTTGGCGGGGGGGGGGGGGGGGGGGGGGGGGTGGTGGTGTTGGGCGGCTTGCAAAATGACTTGATGTCAAATTGAAGTAGTTTCTACAGCCTTGTGTTGGTCTTTCTATATGGATCGATGTGGTCTTCATTTACAGTGCTGAATTATGATGACCCTTGTCCTCTCTTTTACTCAGTTTTCCCAGTTTTGATAATTCTTTGTATGTCTCTGCTTTCTAGTTGCGTTTCTTTGAAAAGTTTTGCTAACAAATTTGTCCTAACATGTTTTGTCAGCTCAGCGATATTTCTTGACGTGGTTGCCATCACTGCTCTTGTAATATATGTGTCGCGTGTGGTTCTTGGTTACAAACAGACTTGGGATAGGTATCAAGTGAGTCAAATTTGTTTTCCTCTGGCCAAGAGATGATATATGATTTTAAGAGAAGAAATATTGCATCTTTTAAGATTCCTATGTATGCAATGTATCCTAAAGCGATGTTCTACTACAGCTCCTGGTCAATAGGACTCTTTATGAAAAGACATTAGCAAGTGGCTTTGGTGCTGTTCATTTTATCCTTGATGCTTCCGAACAACAGCAGGTAACTACTCCTTGTTTCATTGTTCTTCTTTTTAGTTGAAGAAATGTGTTTGAAGAACATCATAATCTTCCCGTAAGGCATCAATATTTTGGATTATGTGCACTGTTAGAGAGATTGTAATATCTCTCCTATTGCCATTGGGTAGTGAAAACAATAAAGTCCCACATTGGAAAAGCACAAGCAAGCATAGTGGTATAAATTGAAACAAGTGAAGTATAAGGATTACTAGTGTGTAGTGGGGACTATGCTACTATTGTGCACCACTACACGCGCGTGACGATGATTGGCGTTTAGGGTGCCTTTGGGCCCTTATTGGGGTGCACTTTGCATTTTGCATGTATGCATCGTCGCAAGGAGTCAAGAAGCACTCTCTTTTTGAATGTAGTGTTTTTTCATATTAAATCTAGACCATTGACTTGATCGGGCACAATCTAACGGTCAGATTTGAATGATTTCAGATTTAATTTAAACCGGTAATTGAATTATTACAGTCTAACGGTCATAATTAAATTCTGATAACTAATGGGCACAATCTAACAATCGGATTTGAATTATTTCAGATTTAATTTAAACCGTTAATTGAATTACTACAATCTAACGGTTATAATTAAATTCTGATGATCAATGGATATGTTTGTTGAAACAGATACGTTTTTTAAATGTAAAGGCACATTTTAATTTTAAAATATATGTCTGTTGTATCTGTTGCAACTCTTCATGAACAGATATATCAAAGGCTATAAAACTCCAGTTTCTGATGTCAGTTTTATATCTTGTTCTGGAATTTAATAAGATTGCTACTTATTAAATTTGTGGGTTTGTTGTATCTTGGAGGTAATTTGCCACAACATCCGATAGCAAACTATTCGTAGTAGGGGCAAATAAAACATTAAGGAAAGTAATTCCTACGCCTCAAACCCTTTAATTTTCTCCCTTTTTGTTTCGTTTCTTTACACCCAAATAGTTTTTCCACCACCTATTGGACAGTTAATTATTCTCCACCATAAATTTCTTCGACTGAGTGATATCTCTCCCTTTCCATAAAAAGGGAGATTTTGTGTCTAATCCCAGATTAAGTAGGTAGTTGAAATTCCCAAAAGATTTAGTGGGGGATCAGAAAACAAAATGTTCATTTCATGAGAACTCATGAGTTATGTACTAGCTACCGTACTTTCATATTTTGAGTATGGATATATATAATTTATTTTTTGAACAAATTTGACTAAACAGTTGAAAGAATTATCTGAGCAAGTGAATAACCTAGTAAATAAATTAAACATGTTTGACCATCGATTAGTACTAGCAGATACAACTCCTTTTCCATACAAGAAAATTGATTCTAGTAATCAGAAGAGTGTTTGATTCTTATACAAGTCCATAACTCCATCTCGTTAGGAACATTTCTCCAACTCTTTTAAATTTTTTGATAAAAGATTCATGAAACAAAGTTATAAACTGGTTTTGTATTTGAAGAGAAAAGGAGAGGAAAACTCGAGACGAAATTGAGTTTAATATTCGAGAGCTATGTCCAAATACAATTCCTTTCATGTAATTAGCTATGTAGTTTATCATTATATCACTGATTTTCCTTTTTCCTCGAATGTTGTTTGCAGTACAAGGAAGCCATTTTGGCCTACGCAATATTACTCAAAATGGAGAGCGAGGTGTGCTCCTATTCTTATATCTATCTACCTGCTTGTAGCATTACTTCTATATTATTTACTGCTCTTGCCATGGGGTTCACTAAATGGGAACGAAAGAAGTAGATAGAAAATCCTCGGGGACCACCATTTTTCAGAACTTCCGAGTTTGGAAAGCAAATACTGGCCAAAAGGTTGCACGAAAAAAAAAAAACAAGGATAAAAACTATTTTGCCTATAATTACACCTTATTCCCTCAGGGTATAATGGTAAAACAAATTTGTTTTGACAATTTTTCTTTTTTTCCTTTCTACCACTAAACTTTATGAAAGTAAAACTAGTTCTTTATTTTCTAATTTCCTAGCTTCGGTTTTTGTCTTCTACCTCGTATTTTCCGTCCCTCTTACCAAACATGGTTACCCTAACCTTCTTAGGACAACAACTAAGACCGATCGAGAATAATTAGCCTAAAGCGACAGAAAAATGTTTATCCCAAGTGACAATAAACTGCCCAATGATTATGTAGTAGAAAAATTAAAACAGTAACTCAATCAAAAACCAAAGCACCCTTGAGACCTAAAGATTTAAATACATGGGACTCGTCACGAAGCAAATTGGTAAGTTGTTGTCTTAGTCCGAACACTTGAAACTTTTAGCTCAGGGTAGCTTATGCACAAGGAGGTTAACCCAAAGACTATAAGTCGAAAACTTAACTCAATTCAAATTACGGTTTTTGAGACTGATTGACAGGAAAATATTTTTCCATGAAATAGAAAATTTTGCCACAAATTTGCATCATCCACAACACCTCAAATTATATGTTTCTCTTGTGGGACTGCATTGGCCAGATATATCTTCAGCAATTAACATCTCAGTTTATTTAAATATATACATATATATATATATATATATATTTCCTGAACTACGCCCCTGTCTTAGGGTTCGTTTGGAACCTCCACTCCAGTTGGAATTTTCCATATGTTTTTTTGTCTTTTTCTCCAAAAATAAACCAATTTCACTATTCACGTTTCCAAATGTCTCTTTTTCATTTTCAAAAAACTCAAATTTTAAAAGTCCATATCTTTCTTATTTTAAGTCGAAAAAGATGATTTTCTTTTTTAAATTGCATAGAATGAAGAGAGGAATGAAACAAGATTTCGCATTTGTTAGGATTGCGATAATTTTAGCAATTAGCATTAACTGTAAATATTTTGTTAATTTTTGGATAGTCTAATTATGGTAAATGTTCAGCTATATTAGCCATTGTAAACAGCCCTGTAAAGTTACTTTTTAATAGAGAAGATTATTCTTTCATTACAGCAAAGACAAAGGTTTCATTCCTTCTAATATCTTTTATGGTATCAGAGCGAAAAAGGATATTAGCAAGTTGAACAAAACCATGTCAGGAATGAGCAGAGAATCCGAATGTGAGGTACCACCGGTTTTGCCTCAATCGGTCTCTAAAATTGTTCCGGCTGTAACCGTTGAAAATACTTCTCATAACCTTCAAATCACCACACAAAAACTGAACGGGAAAAATTTTCTTCAATGGTCCCGCTCCGCTGCCATGGTGATTAGAGGAAAAGGCAAAATCTCCTACGTTGATGGCTCCTTCCCTCGACCATCAGTGGATGATCCCTCGTACACAACATGGGATTCAAATAATTCCTTAGTTATGGCATGGTTAATCTATTCCATGGAGGACGATATAGGCGACACGTACCTATTCTATTCCACCGCCAAGGAGATCTGGGATGCTGTGGCTCTTGCATATTCAGACCTGGACAACTCCTCCCAACTGTTTAAGATCCGAAACCGGGCACGTAATCTTCGCCAAGGGGATCTTGATGTCACCCAATATTTCAGTGCCTTGAGAAAGTTATGGCAAGAAGTTGATCTATTCCAGTCCATCCCTTGGAAAGATCCCGCAAATGCTATTCTCTTCAAGAAATTCATCCAAAAGGATCGTGTCTATGATTTTTGGCAGGCTTGAATAAGGCTCTTGACGAGGTACGTGGCCGCATCCTCGGACTTCGACCTTTACTGTCAATTGATGAGGTGTTTGGGGAAGTTCGGCGCGAGGAATACCGCAGAAAAGTCATGCTTGGTGACTCCGCTCTTCTTTCAGCCGACTCATCTGCACTAGCAGCAACTCGTCCAGCCCCTTCTCGACCTAATTCTCAGAAGAATCATTCATGGTGCGACCATTGCAATAAATCATATCATACTCGTGACACTTGCTGGCTTCTCCACGGCAAGCTAGAGAACTGGGTGCCAAATCGTCTTAAAAAAAAGGGTGCCCAACCTCAGGCTGACCATTCTAGCACCGTCACCTTCACCAAATCACAAGTTGACCACTTGTGCAAACTTCTCTCCGGTTCCTCTGCATTAAGCACATCTCTCATGGCACAATCCGGTACACCAGAAACCACTATGGCAGCCATTTCAGGTGCGCAGTGGATTATCGACTCCGGTGCTACAGTTCATATGACTGGCAACTCTCATTTTTTCCACAGCTATTCTCCTAGTTCTGGCTAGAAAAAGGTCCAACTTGCTGATGGCAGTTTCTCTACCATAGCAGGCAAAGGGACTATTAGAATAACTCCTCACATTATTTTGCAGAATGTGTTACACGTGCCAAATTTAACCTATAACCTGATTTCAGTTTGTCAATTGACAAGTGATCTACCTTGTGGTGTTCAATTTTCTAAATCTTCTTGTGTTTTTCAGGACTTGAAGACGGGGAAGAGGATTGACAGTGCTAAAGCTCTTAATGGACTTTATCTCCTTTCGTTTGCTCAGCCCGTGAGTAGTCAAGTTTATCCTTCAGTGTGTCTTTCGTCATTGTCTCTTGAGAAACAAATAATGTTACTACATTTTCGTCTTGGACACCCAAGTTATGGTTATATGCAAAAATTGTTTCCTTCCCTATTTACGAATAAAAATTCTGTTTTTCAATGTAATGTTTGCCAACTAGCAAAACAAACACGTTCATTCCTCCCATCTCAAATTTATTGTCCGTCATCACCATTTACGTTAATCCATAGTGATATCTAGGGTCCTTCGAGGATTAATACTCTAGCATCTCACAAGTGGTTTATAACCTTCATAGATGATCATACACGGGTTTCTTGGGTGTATATTCTCAAAGAAAAATCTGATGCATGTAAGATTTTTAAAGATTTCTACCAAATGGTTCAAACCCAATTCAACACAAAAATTAAAATACTTCATACGGATAATGTTACGGAATATTTCAATTCTATTTTGGGTGATTTCTGTAAAAATCATGGCATCTTACACCACAGTTCGTGTATCGACACACCAAAACAAAATGGTGTTGCCGAACGAAAAAACCGACATTTGCTAGAGGTTGCTCGCTCCTTGCTATTCTCTACCAATGTTCCTAAATATTTTTGGGGAGATGCTATTTTAACGGCCTGTTATTTGATTAATCGTTTACCTTCCAAAATTTTGAACTATCAAACACCACTTGATTATTTCTCCTCAATCTATCCAGCGCATAGAACCTTTTCTACCCTTGAGTCACGTGTGTTTGGTAGTGTTGCCTTGTACATGTTCCAAGTACTAATCGTTCCAAACTTGATCCTCCGTCTCTAAATGCGTTTTCCTTGGTTATTCCCCAACCCAAAAAGGCTACAAATGTTACAGTCCTGAAAAAAGAAAGTATTTTGTATCCACTGATGTTACATTCTTTGAAAATCAATCATTTTTCCCTAAAAATCCGCCTCAGGGGGAGAATATGGGTGAGTCACGTTTTTGGGAACATTTTAGAATTGGAAAAGATGTAGCCATGTTACCATATTCGGATACCAAATCTAGTTTCCAAAATCAGGACAAAGACCTTAATTCTTGGGAATATCTTTGGGATTCTACTCCTCAAAATCTGCACCTTCAAATAAAAAATCCTCCTCAAATCTCAAATCAGTCCTTGACCGAAACAATAGAAAGGGAAAAATGTGATTTGCCTAAAATTCCTGATTCTTCCAAATCTGTCCAGCCAGGTTCCAAGTTTGAGTCTACCATTACACCAAACAGAAGGATCTGTTGACTTATTCACGGAAGAGAAAACAAAAAGGGGAAAGGAAATCAAGACTCTAAGCTGCCAAAAATCATCCTCTGAATCAGGTCAAGGAAAACAGGATTTGGAGAGCTTTGTTATGCCGGAAAAGGAAACTGAAGGCTGTACAAAACATCCCATTTCAAACTTTGTGGGATATGGTTATTTACGTGGGCAATTTAAATCATTTGTGACAAACTTATCAAGTGTGGAGATCCCGAAATCTGTTGATGAGGCCATGAAAAAACCGGAGTGGAGGAGTGCTATTCTAGAAGAAATCCGGGCTCTTAAAAAAATAAGACATGGACGTTGTGGAGAAACCAGAAGATAAAGCAGTGATCGGCTGTTAGTGGGTATTTAATGTTAAGTACAATTCAGATGGTACTCTTGAACGGTATAAACCAAGGTTAGTAGCAAAAGGATATACACAAACGTATGGTGTGGATTATCAGGAACTTTTGCTCCGGTTGCTAAAATTAATACTGTTCGTGTTCTCTTGTCTATTGCCGCCAACCTAGACTGGCCGTTACAACAGTTAGACGTAAAGAATGCTTTCTTGAATGGAGAACTAGAGGAAGACGTGTACATGGAACTGCCACCGGGGATTCAATCAAGAAGGCCAAGGCAAAGTAGTGAAACTACGCAAGTCTCTGTATGGACTTAAACAGTCGCCTCGGGCATGGTTTGATCGCTTTATGAAAGCAATCAAGAAGCACGGATATACACAAGCACAGGCTGACCATACATTGTTTTTCAAACATAATGGTGATAAAGTAGCTATTCTAATAGTGTATGTGGATGATATTATTTTAACAGGGGATGATGTTGAGGAGTTGGCACGGATTAAAACAGGTCTAGCAGCTGAATTCGAGATGAAGGATTTGGGTGAACTTCGGTATTTTCTTGGCATGGAAGTCGCTAGAAGTCGAGAAGGAATATCAGTCTCACAGAGAAAGTATGTCCTTGATTTGCTGAGTGAAACCGGAATGTTAGGGTGCAAACCTGCAGAAACGCCTATGGATCCTAATGTTAAGCTCAATAGCCAAGGCAACAGTGTTCTGGTTGACCGAGGAAGATATCAGAGATTGGTAGATAAATTGATTTATCTATCACATACAAACCAGATATTGGTTTTGCAGTAAGCTATAAAAGTCAGTTCATGCATGCACCCACGGAGGAGCATATGGCGGCTGTTAATCGTGTGTTGAGATATTTGAAAGGAACCCTTGGAAGAGGCTTGTTATTTGGAGTTGAGGCCTACACTGACGCAGATTCGGCTGGTTCTGATACAGATAGGAGATCAACTTCGGGATATTGTTCATTTGTGTGGGGCAACTTGGTTACGTGGCGTAGCAAGAAGCAAACTGTGGTTGCAAGGAGTAGCGCAGAAGCAGAGTTAAGGTCCTTGGCTCATGGTCTATGTGAGACTTTGTGGTTAAAAAATCTGCTCAAGGAACTACGACAGACTATATAAGAACCCTTGAAGCTTACTGTGATAATAAAGCTGTCATTAGTATCTCACATAATCCCGTTCATCATGACAGAACAAAGCACGTTGAAGTAGACCGTCACTTTATCAAGGAAAAGATTGAAGATGGAACTGTGTGTTTCGTATATGTGCCAACTTCAAGCCAAGCTGCAGATATCCTCACAGAGTCTCTGGAAACCTACCTTTGAGAAGTTGATTGACAAGCTTGGACTATTTAATATCTATAGCCAAGCTTGAGGGGGAGTGTTAGGATTGCTATAATTTTAGCAATTAGCATTAACTGTAAATATTTTGTTTATTTTTGGATAGTCTAATTATGGTAAATGTTCACTATATTAGCCATTGTAAACAGCCCTATAAAGTTACTTTTTAATAGAGAAGATTATTCTTTCATTACAGCAAAGACAAAGGTTTCATTCCTTC